>QNUK01001324.1:0-75739 GCA_013621035.1 Clarias magur
GCAGTTAGAAAAACACTGCACTTCCCATCCGTGCCATTCCATTTATCCGGTAAAGATAAGAAAACATCAGAAGGTGGAGAGGGAGTTGGCGGCGCAGCAGCCGCTGCGATGGGCGTGGTCACAGCCGGCTGAGCGGCCGCCCCGCGGAGGATCGCATTCTCCTGTCGCAGCTCCGCCACCTCGCGGCGCAAGGCCGCGACGCCCTGGAGCTCCGCGCGGAGCGATGCGACTTCACCACGGAGCTGATCGATCAGCCTAGCATGCCGGTCAACCACATCGCAGAGGTGAGCAAACTCCGCTGGGTTTACTGCCGGTGGCTCAGTCATTCTGTCACGGACTAACCGGAGATGAAGCAGAAGACTTAGCAGTTAGCCCTGTAGCGTGGATGGTAAACCCAAACGCGGAAGTAGCGCGAGTAGGCAGGATAACCACGCAAGTTATTCTTAGAACTCTCCCGAAGCGAGAGCAAGAGTTTACACAAATAAACCCGCGTTCTAAATACACACACCCAATCAGAAGCGATAACCCAAGAAAGTGAGTACTCACGTTTGGACGAGCGAGGCGACGGCGATAGCACGGGCATAACTCAATGACTGAGCGATGTGATGCGTCATCTTGTTTCCTTTTATGCTTCCTGAAACCCGACCGTATTACTTCCGGGTCCTAGTGCCGGTCGTGTTATGAGTGTGCATGACAGATATTTAACGTAAGAAAAACTGATATAAGCATAAACCTCAGCACGGGGCTACCAGCACGTTAGTAGTGGAACCTTTGGGTTCTCTGGGTTGCGGGGCAAGGCCCTCCTGGATCAGACTTGGTTTGTCTCAATCTGGGTAGTTTGGAGGCTGGGTTGGGGGTCTTGGGCTCATTGCTTGCTGGGCCCCTTGCACAGTATGTTGTGGTGCATTGGGTGTTTTGATGCCTTTCTAGCACAGCCAACATTGACTTTTTTGGTGGTTTGTATTGCGTTGGTGTTGCTGTGGGATTTAACTGAACGGATTGGCATTTGGTCTCTGCGGGCATAGGTGAGCCTTGGGCGCTCCTGATCTGTCACCACTTTACTGGGGTATAACTGATAGTCAGTGTTATTTAATTGTAACGTGAGGAATCAAATAGAAAATTTTTAGTTTTGTTTTTAATAAAACCTGAAGGTTAAACAAGGTCAAACCTGTCTCAGCACATCTGTGTGATGTGTTTATTTATACACCTCACCAAGCTAAGGACTCCCTCTTTTTAAATGTGTGTGTGCGCGTGTGCATGTGTGTGTGTATATGTGTGTGCATGCATGAATTATCTTATTTAACATAGAGGTTTTATTTAATGAACCATATTGCTGGAGTGTGTCCTTTCTAATGAGCACCTTATCAGCACAAACTCTGATTTTCTGCTGCGCACGCACACACACACACGCTCGCACACACACACACACACACACACACACACACACACACAGACACACACACAGACACACACACACACACACACACACACAATAATTTTTATTCCAACAATATTGTTAATTAATTCCTGTCCTTCACATTTGCACATTTTCTCATATTTCTCATTTCATCCTTCTCTTTGTCTTTTACTTTTTTTCAAATCCATTGCTTCTTTTTCAGTTCTCACTCTATTACCATCTTCATCACCTCTCTCTCTCACTCTCTTTCTCTTTGTTTATTTCTTCATTTTCAGCTCCAGTTTGAATAAAACCCTCATCAGTGTAATAGCTTTTTTTAGCACAGAAATTGCACAGTGCATTTAGCACTGACTAATTATTTAACAATTGGACAGCTGTACAGACACAGTGACAGACAGAGAGATTTAATGATACATTCAATCAACAATGAAGTTCGTCTTCTTTGTCTTTCAGCTGTTCCCTTTCAGGGGTCGCCAAGGCGAATCATCTTCCTCCATCTAACCCTGTCCTCTGCATCTTCTTCTCTCACAGCAACTAACTTCATGTCCTCTCTCACTGCATCCATACATCTCCTCTTTGGTCTTGGTACTCCTGCCTGGCAGTTCCAACCTCAGCATCCTTCTACCAATATGCTCACAATCCAACCTCTGAACATTTCCAAACCACCTCAATCTGACTTTATCTTCAAAACATCTAACATGGGTTGTCCCTCTGATGGATTAATTCTTGATCCTTTCCATCATGAATGGAATGCACATCCTTCCCATTTCCATCTCCTCATCATCCTGTACAGAACCACCTCTCCTCCTTACTGTCCAATCTAGCATAGGATCATGTGCTCTTTGTTTGGCCTTTGCCACCTCTACCTTCACCTTACACTGCATCTTCCTGTACTCCTGTCTACTCTCTTCAGTCCTCTCAGTGTCCCACTTCTTCTTAGTTAACCTCTTTCTCTGAATAAACTTCTGGACTTCCTCATCCCATATCCTTGTTCACGTTTACTTTTCCTGTTACACCAAGAACTCTCCGGCCTGTCTCCCTGATCACCTTAGCAGTGGTTGTCCGGTGAACCAGAAGCACCTACTGACCACCAAGAGCTACATAACATTCCTTCTTTTTCAACGTCCACCACTTTGTCCTCTTTACCTTCCTCACCACCACCATCCTCTGTTGTCTGGCTACATTCTCTCTTACCAATACTTTGAAATAGATCAGTGGGTTCAGATTACAACGTCGCCCAAGATGTAGTTCACCTAAATGCGTCTGCCTCTGCTCTTATATGTCACCCTATGTTCCAGCCTCTTCTGGAAGAAAATATTCACTACTGCCATTTCCATCCTCTTTGCAAAGTCTAACATCTGTCCTGTTCCTGTCCTGAAGACCAAACCTGCCCATCACATTCTCATCACCTCTGTTCTCTTCCCCAACATGTCCATTAAAATCTGCACCAATCATCACTCTCTCACCTCTGGGAATGCATTGCGTTACTTCATCTAACTCACTCCAGAATTTTCCCCTCTCTTTTAACTCACATCTTACCTGTGGGGCATAATCACTAACAACATTGCACATCACACCTTTCATTTACAGCTCATCAACCTGATTAATAATCTTTTTACCTCAAGAACATTCCTTAAAAATTCCTCTTTCAGGATAACTTCCACTCAATTTCTTTTTCTATCCACACCATGGTAAAACAACTTACATTTACATTTAGGCATTTGGCAGATGCTCTTATCCAGAGTGACTTACAAAAAGTGCTTTGAAGTTACCATTATTGGATAGATACATTTTTTTTTAGAAAAAATTGGTCGTATACAATTCCTCCCCATCACAAGGACGCTCCCACATTAAGCTACTATTACCACTCAGTCAGGAGGGCCGAAGAATATCATGTGTTTCCTTCACATGACACCAGCTGACCACATCTTTTGTAACTGTTCATTCATGCGCTATCCACTCCTTCTGCCTGTGTGAGTTCACAGACACCCCTGATTGGCTGTAGAGCTGTGATTAATGTGGGAGCACTAAGTACCTCTCATCCCTCCCCTCTGAGAGCTCTCTCTAGACCTCAGGTTGTGAGAAGTTACAGCATCAACTTGCAATCTCCGGATGATAGAGCAAGTACTTTCCCACTAGATACTTACACTGGGTTACCAGGTTACTTACTAAGTGGCATCAAACACAGCTGGGATGAATTTATTTTTGGTGTTGGTGTTGGTGGGGGGGATTAGTCCAAACTTTGAAGAAACAGATATGTCTTGAGTTGCTGTTTAAAGATTGTCAAAGACTCTGCTGTATGGACATCTAGAGGAAGTTCATTCCACCAACTGAGAACCAGAACAGAAAACAGTCTAGATGCAAGTCTTCCTCGGAATGAGACGTTCTGCTGCAATCTGGATCAGCTGCAGAGGATGAAGTGTGGACAGAGGCAGACCTGCTAGGAGTGAGTTGCAGTAGTCCAGTCTTGAAATAACAAAGGACTGAACAAGCACCTGAGTAGCATGTGAAGAAAGAAATGGGTGGATTCTTCTGATGTTGTAAAGAAAAAAAATCGACAAGAGCAAGTAAGGTTAGCGATGTGTGGGGAAAATGACAGATGATTGTCCACAGTTACCCCGAGATTGCGGGCAGTGGTTGAAGGAGAGATCTGAACGTTGTCCAGGGATATCACAAGGTCTTGACTGGGAGAAGAATCACCAGGGATAAACAGCAGTTCAGTTTTACTCAGATTGAGATTCAGCTAATGAGCTGCTATCCAGGATGAGATATGCAGGTGGAAACTTGAGAGGAAAGGTACGATGGTATGAAAATCCATGTGATGATATGACCTTACCAAGAGACTAGCTATAGAGGGAGAACAGAAGAGGACCAAGTACTGAGTCCTGTGGCACACCAGTAGAGAGTCTGCATAGGGCAGATGTGGATCCCCTCCATGTCACCTCATATAACATATCTTTTAGGTAAGAAGCAAACCATTGTCATGATGTTCCACAGATTCCAAGGCTTGCAAGAAAAGATAATAGAATCTTGTGGTTCACTGTGTCAAATGCAGCTGACAGGTCCAGGAGGGTGAGGACAGATGATATCTCACCTCATATGACATCTACTAGGTAAGAAGAAAACCATTGCCTTCAATCTTGAACCCTGAACCCAAAACTTGAACACAACTCCTAAGCTTCTAGCCTTGCTACCTTTCCACCTGGTCTCCAACTTTCTTCTCTGCATCATGTCAACCAACTCTCTTGCCTTCCTTGTCATAGTCCCAACATTCAAAGTCATTATATGGGACATAGAATTGAGGCAAACAGTGGGTTGGTTCACATGGATCTCTTTTTAACTCATCTTTAGCTAACAGTGGAGAGGATGCAGACGTTGGCTGTTCACTGCTTCTCCGTGCTTTTTCAATGCTATTGTGCCTATTAGCTGTTTTTCTGAACTTTTATGGATTTTTTTATTTCTTTACACAAAGCTTTAACTTATAGCAGCTCTCATTTTCCTGTTTTGACTTTTGACATAATTTTGTCAACTGCTCGAACTAAAAAAACACAGCCTTCCATTGGACATTGGAGTCATCAAACAACTGGGACTACTACGTCAACCACGCTACATAAATAGGGAGTCCAGCAGGTTGTTTGTTTGCAACAAGGACGAGTATGTCTTCGTCCTTGAAGCGTAAATGAAGATGACCTCGTCCTTCTTCGTAAATGAAGCGAGTCCTCCTGGATACAGCTACATACACCAGCCTCGGCTAACTGGTAGAGGAGGAGGAGTCGCAGTTATTTATAACGATAATCTGTCTCTCGTACAAAAACACAGTTTTAAATTTAATGCATTTGAAGTTCTCTATAGTAACATAAAGTCAGCTCAGTCAATCCCGCTAATCATCATTTACAGACCCCCTGGGCCGTACTCGGAGTTTCTCTGCGAATTTGCAGATTTCCTCTCAAACCTTGTTGTTTCTGTAAACAAAGCGTTAATTGCTGGAGACTTTAATATTCATTTTGAGAATCCAGAAGACCCTCTGAGAACAGCATTCTTGTCCATCCTGGACTCAGTAGGAGTAAATCAGTGTGTAGTAGGACCCACTCATAAAGCAGGTCACACTTTGGATTAATATTATCCTTCGGATTAAGTATAGGAAATATACCCACAATTCCACAGTCTGAAGTTATCTCAGATCACTACCTTGTCTCGATTAAAGCGTGTTATAGTAATAATGTACGCACAGCACCGCGCTTCCACCTTAAACGTACATTTACATCAAATACCGCACAGAGCTTTATCAATAATCTCCCAGAGTTATCAACTTTGATTGGATCGCCATCTGACTTCACAGAACTCGAACAGGCGAATGAATATCTAGAGTCAGCACTTCGTTATAGCTTAGATAATGTCGCTCCAGTTAAAAGGAAAATGATTAGAGATAAGACACTCGCTCCTTGGTATAATGACCACACACCTGCTTTAAAACAAACCGCTCGAAAATTCGAACGTAAATGGCGCCAAACTAAATTGTTAGTATTCAAAATAGCTTGGAAGGAGAGCATCCTGAAGTATAAAAAAGCCCTCAGTGATGCTAGATCAACATATTTCTCCACTCTTATAGAAAATAACAAAAACAACCCGAGATTTATATTTAATACCGTAGCTAAATTACCTAAAAACAAGACCACTGCAGAAAACTCCACAACATCATCATGCAGTAGTGAGGATTTCATGAACTTTTTCAATAACAAAATCATAAAAATTACGCAAAACATTCAGGCTTTGAAACCAGACAATTTAAGTAATTCAGATGATCTAACCACATCACATCAGAACTTAGAACACTTTATTCCTCTTGAAGCAAGGGATCTACACAGAAATAGCAACATCTACACAGAAATAGCATAAATGAACTGTATCAGTCAGGATTTAGGCCTCATCACAGCACAGAGACAGCACTTGTTAAAGTAGTAAACGACCTACTATGGGCCTCTGATCAGGGTTGCGTCACTATACTTGTGTTACTGGACCTCAGTGCAGCTTTTGACACCATTGATCATAGTATTCTCATTCACAGATTAGAAAAGGTAGTTTGGAATTAGGGAAGCTGCCTCTTGTGGCTCAGATCCTACTTGACTGGTCGTTATCAGTTTGTAGATTTAGATGGTGATCATTCCTCATGTTCTCAAGTGGAGTTTGGTGTTCCACAGGGCTCAGTTTTAGGCCCACTGCTTTTTTCCCTTTACATGCTTCCTCTGGGCAACATTATTCGTAAACATGGTATTAGTTTTCATTGTTATGCTGATGACACACAATTATATGTCTCAGCAAAACCAGATGAGAAAAACCAGTTTGCTAAAATTGAGCAGTGTGTGCAGGACATACGAGATTGGATGTTAATTAATTTTCTTCTGCTTAATCCTGATAAGACAGAAGTTCTAGTCATAGGACCACAAGTAGCTAGAAGTAAGCTTTCTGATCACACTGTAACTTTAGATGGCCTTTCTGTTCCATCAAGTGCAACAGTTAAAGACCTCGGTGTGATTATAGATTCCAGCCTTTCGTTTGAAGCTCATGTAGATAATATCACCAGGATAGCTTTCTTTCACCTTAGAAATATTGCCAAGATAAGAAACATATTGTCACTAAATGATGCAGAAAAACTAGTTCATGCTTTTATCACCTCTAGGTTGGATTATTGTAACGCCTTACTGTCTGGTTGTTCAACTAGGTGTATAAACAAGCTTCAGTTAGTACAGAATGCAGCAGCGAGAGTCCTCACTAGAACCAGAAGATACGAGCACATCACCCCTATCTTATCTACACTGCATTGGCTCCCTGTGAAATTTCGCATCGATTTCAAGATACTACTTTTGACATTTAAAGCACTAAATGGTCTCGCGCCACAGTATTTGAGTGAACTGTTAGTGTCTTACGATCCGCCACGCCTACTTCGATCAAAGGATGCAGGCTGCCTGTCAGTACCACGTATTATTAAAACTACAGCAGGGGGCAGAGCTTTTTCTTACAAAGCCCCAAAGTTATGGAATAGTCTTCCTGTTAATGTTCGGGACTCAGACACAGTCTCAGTGTTTAAGTCTAGGCTAAAAACGATTTATTTAGCCAAGCATTTTTGTAAATAGATTAACCTTAGGTAAAGGAGCAGATCTGGGGGACTCATGGGCGTAGAGTATTCTGGTGAACTGGTATGTTTAGATGCTGTCCTCCCCACTCTCATTGTTCACTCAGGTTTGTTGACGGTGAGGTGATTGGTTGCTTTACATCTCAGGGAGCCCTCATGTTTGTGTTTCCTTCTGGCTCTCCCTTTTAGTTATGCTGTTCTAGTTAGTCCTGTCGGAGTCCCTGCTTGCACTTTGCACTAATACATTCACCTTATACATGTTGACTGTGACCATACCTAACTGCCATCTCTCCTTATTTTCTGTTCTCTCCTTTTCTGCTCTCTCTCTCTTCCCCCTCTCTCTTTCCCTCTCCCTGTCTCTCTGTCGAGCTATACATGTTCGCTCCTGAGTTGCCAGTGATCCAGACCCCTCTGCCCTCTGAAGCCGTCTAACCCGTCCTGGAGTCCTGCTTCTGGTTGGAGATCCCGTCACATGGATGCCCCGTGTGGTCTGCCTGGATGCGCTTGGTGGCTGGGGATGGTTTCCATGAAGACTGTCCTATCATCGATTGATGCTCTGGGGACCTGTGACTTCAGTTGTTCGATAGCTCAGGACTGGAATCTCCTACAGTCTACCTGAGCCTCCGGGAACAAACTGGACTCTTTTAATTTAAATTTTAACACATCTCCTGTTACACTGAACTTCCAGTACACATTATTATGCTGATCATTCTCTGCTATCCGTTATCACCCAGATGAGGATGGGTTCCCTGTTGAGTCTGGTTCCTCTCAAGGTTTCTTCCTATTACCATCTCAGGGAGTTTTTCCTTGCCACCGTCGCCCTCGGCTTGCTCATCAGGGACAATCTTATCATTTTGATTCATACACATTGCATAAAAACTTACTTCTTTTGATTGTGTAAAGCTGCTTTGCGACAATGTCAATTGTTAAAAGCGCTATATAAATAAAATTGAATTGAATTGAATTGAATTGAAGCAAGGGAACTAATTTCACTCATCTCTTCTTCAAAATCGTCAACCTGTATATTAGATCCTATACCGACACATTTTCTCAAACAGATAGTACCAGCAATAACAGAACCCCTGTTGAAAGTAATTAACTGTTCACTCAGTAGTGGGTATGTCTCCAAATTCTTTAAATTAGCCGTTATTAAACTAATAATGCTAATTAAGAAACCTGACCTTAACCCCGTCAGCTTTCTAGTTACAGGCCGATATCAAACCTTCCCTTTATCTCCAAGATTTTGGAAAAGGTAGTATCACAGCAGCTATGTTCACATCTACACAGAAATAGCATAAATGAAGTGTATCAGTCAGGATTTAGGCCTCATCACAGCACAGAGACAGCACTTGTTAAAGTAGTAAACGACCTCCTATGGGCCTCTGATCAGGGTTGCGACACTATACTTGTGTTACTGGACCTCAGTGCAGCTTTTGACAACATTGATCATAGTATTCTCCTTCACAGAATAGAAAAGGTGGTAGGAATTAAGGGAACTGCCTCTCCTGGCTCAGATCCTATTTGACTGATCGTTATCAGTTTGTAGATTTAGATGGTGATCATTCCTCATGTTCTCAAGTGGAGTTTGGTGTTCTAGAGGGCTCAGTTTTAGGCCCACTGCTTTTTTCCCTTTACATGCTTCCTCTGGGCAACATAATTCGTAAACATGGTATTAGTTTTCATTGTTATGCTGATGACACACAGATATAAGCTTTCTGATCAGACTGTAACTTTAGATGGCCTTTCTGTTCCATCAAGTGCAACAGTAAAAGACCTTGGTGTGATTATAGATTCCAGCCTTTCGTTTGAAGCTCGTGTAGATAATATTACCAGGATAACTTTCTTTCACCTTAGAAATATTGCCAAGATAAGAAACATATTGTCACTAAATGATGCAGAAAAACTACTTCATGCTTTTATCACCTCTAGGTTGGACTATTGCAACGCGTTACTGTCTGGCTGTTCAACTAGGTGTATAATCAAGCTTCAGTTCGTACAGAATGCAGCAGCGAGAGTCCTCACTAAATGAAATGTGAAATTTCACATCGATTTTAAGATACTACTTTTGACATTTAAAGCACTAAATGGTCTCGCACCACAGTATTTGAGTGAACTGCTAATGTCTTATGATCCACCACGCTTACTTCCATCAAAGGATGCAGGCTGCCTGTCAGTACCACGTATTATTAAAACTACAGCAGGGGGCAGAGCTTTTTCTTACAAAGCCCCAAAGTTATGGAATAGTCTTCCTATTAATGTTCGGGACTCAGCCCCCTTCTCAGTGTTTAAGTCTAGGCTAAAAACCTATTTATTTAGCGCAGCATGTTTGTAAATAGATGAGCCTTAGGTAAAGGAGCAGATCTGGGGGACTCATGGACGTATAGTATTCTGGTGAACTGCTATGTTTAGATGCTGTCCTCCCCACTCTCATTGTTCACTCAGGTTTGTTGACGGTGAGGTGATTGGTTGCTTTACATCTCAGTTCCCCCTCATGTTCGTGTTTCCTTCTGGCTCTCCCTTTTAGTTATGCTGTTATAGTTAGTCCTGCCGGAGTCCCTGCTTGCACTTTGCACTAATATACATTCACTTTATACATGTTGACTGTGACCATATCTAACTGCCATCTCTCCTTATTTTCTGTTCTCTCCTTTTCTGCTCTCTCCTCTCTCTCTCCCTCTCTCTGTCTCTCTGTCGAGCTATACATGTTCGCTCCTGAGTTGCCAGTGATCCAGACCCCTCTGCCCTCTGGAGCCGTCTAACCCGTCCTGAAGTCCTGCTTCTGGTTGGAGATCTCGTCGCATAGATGCCCCGTGTGGTCTGCCTGGATTCGTATGGTGGCTGGGGATGGTTTCCATTAAGACTATCCTATCATCGATTGATGCTCTGGGGACCTGTGACTTCAGTTGTTCAATAGCTCAGGACTGGAATCTCCTACAGTCTACCTGCGCCTCCAGGAACAAACTGGACTCCTTTTAATTTTAACACATCTCCTGTACACTGAACTTCCAGTACACATTATTATGCTGATCAATCCCTGCTATCCATTATCACCCAGATGAGGATGGGTTCCCTGTTGAGTCTGGTTCCTCTCAAGGTTTCTTCCTATTACCATCTCAGGGAGTTTTTCCTTGCCACCGTCGCCCTCGGCTTGCTCATCAGGGACAATCTTATCATTTTGATTCATACACATTGCATACTAACTTACTTCTTTTTATTGTGGAAAGCTGCTTTGTGACAATGTCAATTGTTAAAAGCGCTATATAAATAAAATTGACTTGACTTGACAACAAGACTGGAAGCTCCATTCCATCTCTCTGTGGTCAGCAACTTGCTTCGTCTCAGCTCAATTACGTCACCCGAGCACCATCACCATGGAGGCTGAAAATGCTGCTCAGCCACAGGTTAGGCGAAATGGGAATCCTGGAGTGGATCTCAGCATTCTTCGTCATCTGGCCAAAAGTAACGTTACACTGAATACCAAAGTTGAACTTTTTAATGTCCAGTCCTTAACAAATAAATCATGCTTAATACATAATCACAGTTTGGAGAGGGGATTGATCTTATCTGTCTAACTGAGACTTGGCACAAACCTGAGGCTTACTCTGTTTTAAATGAGTCTTGCCCCTCAGGATATACTTACTTTGAAAAAACCTGAACCACTGGTCATGGTGGAGGTTTGGTCCACAGATTTGAAAATGTCACCTCTTACTCTTCCTAAACTGTCTAACTGACATTCCTGTAACCGACATTCCTGTAACCGACATTTCTGTGAATGTCTGGCAGTTAAATGTATGCATCCAGTCTTTATAACAATGCTCCTTATTTACCGGCCGCCAAAACAACACCCGGGTTTCATCACAAAACTTTCTGTACAACATCATCCAGGGTGTGTATACTTACATCCATGCGGATACCTCAGCACCCTGAAGGTCAACGGCACCAGTGGCGGTCATTGTTAACCTGGATCATGACTGATCCGGTATGGAAGTCCTGTTAATGATTTGCATTATTGATTTGTCAAATGTTTTATGTCGGATGCCTTTCCTGCCACAACCCTCTGCATTTATCCAGACATGGGAATGGCACAAGAAGACACTGGATTGTGCCCCCTGTGGTTGCATTCAATCAACAAAGAAGTTATCATTCTTAATTTAGACCTGCTGTTGCAATTAAAATAATTAAATTAAGTTAAATTAAATTTTATTTGTATAGCGCGTTTAACCATTGTCACTGTTGCAAAGCAGCTTTACAAAATCAAAAGCAATTGTGGAAGTTTGTATGAAATGTGAATATGTATGAATCAAAATGATCAGATTGGCCCTGATGAGCAAGCTGAGGCCAACAGCGACAGTGGCAAGGAAAAATTCCCTGAGAGGCAATAGGAAGAGACCTTGAGAGGAACCAGACTCGACAGGGCACGCATCCTCATTTGGGTAATAACGGATAGCAGGGATTTATTTATAGTCATATGCAATGCTGTGTCTTCACAGTGGTAAGCACTGTGAAGAAGCAGAGAATTCCCTGTGTTTGACAATTTCCCTTTGGGATTAATAAAGTACTCTATCAATTTAGTGTTACTCAACATAAAATATGCACAAGCAATTTGTGCACAAGAGACATGAGATTGCATTGCATATACTGTGTGTGGGAAGCTGTTGGTTAAGCGCTCATCATGTACCAAAGTGAAACTAAAAGTTTATGTATTGTTTTTAAAATGTTCCTTATGTTCTTCAATAATCTTTATAATACTTTTTTTTGTGTTTGCAGCTCAACTCCTTCCCCTTGATCTAATTTGCTTTGGATAGTAAAGCACGTTGGAAAAAAAATCACACAGAAATTCACACTGATATAACTAAAACAAGTAGTGCATGTGTGTTTTTAATTCCCTTGTGACTCAATGAGAATATTTTTGTGCATTGTTTAAATTACTTATTGTTTGCTTTGAAATATGTGTTTTTCTAAACAGCAACATTGGAGTTCTCATTTTGTAATCTATACATTTCAAATCTAAACTTTAAACTTAAATATTTATCTGCAATGAGCAAGCCAGAGGCAGGAGAGGCAAAGAAACACCCTCTAAGATGACTTGAGAAAGAACCCTTATGAAAGATCAGAGAGGCTGAGAGGGAAGTGATTCAGTTTAGGAATTTTAATAAATTAATCACAAGCATAGAAAACCAAAACTAGAGACAAAATCATGAACAGCATTGGATAATCAGCAAAGAGGATATTAGTGCCAATGACTACTTACTTAGAAATCTGGAAAAATGAAACAAACTCAGTAAACCACAATATCAATGCCATATCAAGTTCCAATAATGAAATGCTGAGTGTTAATTCATAACTAGGACAGTTTGTAAGGTCTTTTTATAAAGTCTGAGACAAAATCAGCAGACGATGAGCATGATTAGAACTCGGGTGTCTGTGAACTTATAAATGCAAAGTCTATTATATGCTAGAATATTAGATATTCAGATGCTCTCAGATCAGTACGAGGGAGAGAGAGCAGCTTTTTATTGTGATTTCTATTTCATGTCTTCTTTGTCGTCTTTTTATTACTCTTTCAAGAATTTCTATGATATAGTATATCAGCAGGTTAGGCTGATTTTTTCCCCTTACTGTTCTGCTGTACTGGGTCAGGGAGTGAAAGGGGCATTAGAGAAATTCTGTCTTCATCAAACCCCCATACTGCCTCATTCCTGTATTGCGTTACGTTTATTGCAACATCTGGACACCCATCCTGCTTCACAGTAACTCAACCTGCAGGTGTGTGGTAAATATGGTAAATTATTTCAAAACATAAACATTCTAAAGCATTTCTGTGGCCTTGGAGCTTGCTCTGAATGGACCTTCAGTGTGCCTAGAAGAATGGCCCATGGTAAAGTTGTGATGTAAGTTTCCTTTTAGAAGCTTGTGCAGGGCTTGTAAATGTTTTGAAGACAAACATAGTGTGGGGCAGGAGTCCGGTGGCGATCAGCTGCGGCTTTGTTCCGTGTACTAGCCCGGGCCAAGGCTTCCTTGGCTTTTCTCCACGTGCGCCGGCAACGTTGAATGAACGCCAAGGCAGATGGGACTGCCACTTTGGGTTCCTGTGAATGGAACAGAGGAGTTTGATAGCCAACTGAACACTGAAATGGCGAAATACCTGTTGCAGAAACCGGTAGAGTATTATGGGCATACTCTACCCAGGTCAGTTGTTGACACCAAGAGTTAGGATTATGTGATGCCAGGCAGCGGAGAGCAGGTTCCAAATCCTGGTTAGCCCGCTCAGACTGCCCATTGGTCTGGGGATGGAATCCAGATGACAGACTCGTTGAGGCCCCAATCTGTCTGCAAAATTCCTTCCAAAACCGAAAGACAAACTGCGGACCCCTGTCAGAGACCACATCAACCGGAAGACCATAAATCTGGAATACTTGGTCCACCACCACCTGAGATGTCTCCTTGGCAGAGGGGAGCTTGGGGAGAGGAATGAAGTGAGGAAGGAATGAAGAGGAATAAAGTGACAAAGTCAAGGGCTAGATGTTACCATGGGCGGGTAATGGGTGGAGCAGACCAACGGGAGGCGAAGATGAACCCTTGTTCTGGGCGCAAACTGAGCAAGCTGCCACGAACTGCCTGACATCCCTGGTCATAGAAGGCCACCAAACTCCTGGGTGACACACTAGTCTAGACGAGTGACCCCACTGGATGATTTTAGGGTGCAGCACCACAGGAACAAACAACTTGCCCACTGGAACCCCTCTGGGTATGCGGTAATTTGTTATGCAGATGACACTCAACTTGTTTTCAACCTTCCCGAGTTCTCCCACACCACTCTACTCCTCCGCTCCTTGCACTGGCTTCCTGTAGCTGCCCGCATCAAATTCAAAACACTGATGCTTGCCTACAAAGCTAAAAATGGCCCAGCACCCACTTACCTCTCTTTTCATCCAGGCTCTTTTCTGTTCTGGCACCTAGGTGGTGGAACGAACTTCCTCTAAATGTTCATACAGCAGAGACTTTGACTATCTTTAATGCCTAAAATGTAAATGTAATTATGCTGGGCCTCCTGGACCTCTCTCTCAACATTCCATGAGAGGGAGGCCACCACTATGCCTTTGGGCAGGATGGTGTCAATTGGAACCTCCCTCTCAGGGGTCTCAAACAGATGGGAGAGGGAGTCAGGCTTTGTGTTCTTAGACCCAGGTCTGTAAGAGAGGGAAAAATTTAAACGGCTAAAGAAAAAGGACCAGCGGACCTGTCTAGAATTAAGTCTCTTGGCTGAATTGATGTATTCTAGATTCTTGTGGTCAGTCCAGACCACGAACGGTTGGACTGCGCCCTCCAGCCAGTGACACCACTCACCCAAGGCTAGTCTGACTGCCAACAACTCCCGATTACCTATGTCGTAGTCCCGCTCCATGGGGCTTAGGCGGTGGGAGAAGAAGGCACAAGGATATACTTTCCCGTCCCGGAGAGAGCGTTGTGACAGGACTGCACCTACTCTGACATCAGAAGCGTCCACCTCAATAATAAACTGCTGTTCAGGATCTGGAGTAGACAAAACAGGAGCAGAGATAAACCGGGACATTAATTTATCAAAGGCCTCCTGGGCCTCATTACCCCATTTAAACAGTACTTTAGGAGAGGTGAGCACTGTTAAGGGTGCAGCAATCTGACCGAAGTTCCGGATGAAGCGCCGATAAAAGTTGGCGAACCCCAGGAACCGCTGCAGAGCCTTCCAAGAGTCAGGAGTTGGCCACTCAGCTACAGCCCTTATTTTAGCAGGGTCAGCTCCGATCTCACCCGCCGAAATCACAAACCCCAAGAACGAAACTGACCTTGCATGGAAGATGCACTTCTCCGCTTTCACAAATAGCTGATTTTCTAGTAGTCATTGCAACACCTGGCGGACATGCTGAGTGTGTACCTGCAAAGAGGGAGAAAATATCAAGATATCATCAAGGCACACAAAGACAAATTGGTTTACCATGTCTCTCAGCACATCATTGACCAGGGCCTGGAAGACAGCGGGGGCATTGGTCAGACCAAACAGAAGGACCCAGTATTCAAAGTGTCCTGTGGGTGTGTTGAAAGCTGTCTTCCACTCATCTCCCTCCCTAATGCAGATAAGGTGGTAGGCGTTGCGCAGGTCAAGCTTGGAGAAGACCTTGGCTCCCTGCAAGAGTTCGAAAGCTGAAGACATAAGCGGCAGGGGGTACCTGTTCTTGACAGTGATGTCGTTCAGTCCATGATAATCAATGCACGGATGCAAGGAGGATGCAAGTACCCGCAGGAGAGGAGGAGGGATGGATGAGGCCAGCTTTGAGGGACTCATTAATATACTTGTCCATGGCCTCTCTCTCTGGACCTGAAAGGGAATATAAATGACCCTTGGGTGGAGAAGTGCCTGGGAGGAGCTCTATAGCGTAATTATAAGGACAATGCCGAGGTAAAGACATGGCCTGGGACTTGCTGAACACCAGACGCAGGTCATGGTACCCTGCCGGCACCCCAGACAGATCAGCCTCCTCCACCTGCAACACAGGACAAACAGAACCAGAAAAAGGAGCAGGACCCAGACATGAAGCAAGACAGTTTTGGCACCAGGATTAAAACAAAATTTCCGGACTAACCCACGTGAGGGCCATGCTGTACCAACCAGGGGTGCCCCAAAACTATGGGAGTGCAAGGAGAGTCCAGAGGTACAGCGTGGCGACCTCACGGTGATTGCCTGAGAATAACAGGCTAACTTTTGGGGTTTGATAAAAAAACAGTAGTAATCATAGTCCCATCTAGGGATCGGGCAGGGATAGGTTCAGGCAGTGGGATGGCTGGGATACCCCACCGTGCTGCTATTGAGCTGTCCATGAAGTTCCCTTCAGTCCCTGAATCAACCAATGCCGAACAGGACTCTGAAGTTCCCCCATATTGGACCAGCACAGGTAAAAGTGTTCGAGAGGAGGGGGATTGTGAAAAAGGCATCGTGCTCACCAGAATCCCCCGCTTCACCGGTGAGCCTTGGCTTTTGCCGGACAGACTGATGCAAAATGGCCGGGTTTTCCACAGTAGAGACATAAGCTCAGGGTCAGACATTGCTGTCTCTTCTGGGGTGATAGGCGAAGGTGTCCCAGGTGCATGGGCTCGGGATCTGGTAGGTCGGAAGTCGCCTAAGGTGAGTGGGGGCCTTCCACCCCGCCAGAGAGGCGGATCAACTGGCGCTGGTGCCGACGACGGAGACGAACCTCGATGCGCAGGGCCAGGTTTATGAGCTCTTCAAAGTCACAACTGGTTAACATGGACTAAAACAAAAGCCGGACTGGTCTGGAAGAAAAAGGGAGATTAAAACGAGAGAAAAAGAGAAAAAATGAGGGGAAAAATAAACGGAAAGCATTAACCAGGAGCCAAAACCTAGGGATTCACAAGAACTGGGCTAGACCGGACAGGAAGCGAGCAAACGGCTGCCGACATGGAAACAATGACCCAACACCGGACAACAGACACGAGGGAATAAATAAAGCAAACAATTACAACGGAAACGAGTGGAACAGGTGAGTGAAATCATCTTACTAGACTAGGGAGGAAGTGGGAGGGATTATTGTGACATCACAAACGCAGACAGCTGGTGAGCGAAAAAAAAACAAACACCATGTGCCTGAACAGACATGTAAACATAGAACATCAGGGAAGAAGAGATCGGGCCAGGGATCTGACAGTAAAGTAGAATGGTGCATGCTGAGAATACAGTATATTTATGGTTGTCAGTGGCATATTTGTTACAATGTTGGATGTCCTTATTGACTTTAAAGATAGATCAGTTATCTGTGTAACTCTTCCTGCCTATTCAAGCTCCCAAAGGGCAATAAGGATAAAAAGGTAATTAAGGCTCCCATGGGTTTAAGGCTAAACTCAAAATAAAGATTTCAGCATATCAGAAAGAACAGCAGGTCAAAGATTAAAGGGGGGAAATACTCTTAGAGATCTCTTTATTAGATGATATATTTTGGGTGACCATGGGAGGAAGAGCTCCTCTATAGTGTTTCTGTAATAGAAGAAGAAAGGCCCTAACGATGGATGTGTACTAATCCCCAGTGAGCAAGCCTGAGGCAACAAAGGCAAAAAAAGGAAGGAGGAGAAAAAAACCTTGTTAGGAACAATCTTAACATTTGGGTTGAAGTGGTTAGCAATGATAAATGTCTAGTTGTGCCTGGGATCTGTACAGCTGTACAGAACATTTGTCATGCTCTTGATTGATGAAAAGACCAATCTGGAGCTTGATGTTTAGATCATAAATGGTAGAAGCTGATCATAATTGTGATGAACATGTAAATTTGAGTTTTTGTTGTAAGGAGCTATCAGAAGCTATTTCTTATTATGGGATTTTTTTTTTATTTGTTAGCGAGAACTTTTTCAGTGACCTCAGAGATGGCAGAGCTGGTGGAACAACATGTTAGAAAAAGGCAGTGAATCTGGCATAAAATGTATTAGAAAAATAGATAAAGTTATCTGAGGAAGAGCGAGATAGATAGATAGATAGATAGATAGATAGATAGATAGATAGATAGAGATAGAGAGAGAGAGAGAGAGAGAGAGAGAGAGAAAAGGGAATCTCTATGAAGAGAGACTGAGTGGAGGGTTCTGATGCATAATAGAGAAAGATTTCACATCAGTGATCCTCAGGAGAAATAACACATGAAGTGAGAGAAAACATCTGCCATAATTCAGAAGAAGGGGCTATGTGTGACAGAAGGGGCTTCAAACAAGGAAAGAAACACAGCTGTTAAGGAGGAAGAGTGGTGTGAGTCAACGGTGAGATTAGGAATCGAAAAAATAAAAAGTACTTTGGGCTGAAACAGTCAGATCAGAGTTTGCTGATGGTTGGATAGCTCTTCATTTGATGTGTTAACTTTCAGTTAAGTTGGAACGCATTTACTAAAAGAGATGTATTTGCATTTGGTGTTGATGATTAGCCAGAGTGTGAAATCTTTCTCACTACTGGAGAAAAAAAAGCACCGTCTGGTATCACATTTCCTTTTGAGTCTAGTGTCTGGTTCCTCTCAAGGTTTCTGCTAGCTCATCGAGTTTTCCTTTATTCCTGGTGCTCATTAAGGATATACATATAAAATTGATATCCAGTATATATTTCGGTAAAAAGCTGCTTTTTGACCATGTCCATTCATAAAAGTGCCATACAAATGCAACTGAATTTAATTCAACTGAATAGACATGCAAACAACAAGTTCTTTTTCCATAATCCCAAATACAGGATACTCGACCAGGTTGTATTTCTGTGAGTGTCAATTCTTTATTCTCCGTCTGAGGAGAATAAATTCCCAAAAGAGAAAATATCCACCCTTTTTAAAAGAGAAATTTGTGTTGAAGTGAAGATGTACAGAAAACATGTATGTTGTTTCCAGAGGTGTTTGTAGTGTTGTGCTTTGCTATAAATATTTGATGTAAATTGACTGTAAACCTCCAGTTGATTTCAGATGATTTTGCTCTGAGAGTGGAGCTGAATTGGCACTTTAGCTCGAAACCCAGCTGTGACTCAAATCTAATTTCACCTACAGTATGTTATTGGAAATCAATTGTGGCTTTTGACAAAAGGAGTGACCAATGATGAATTATTAAGGATGTTGTGCCATACAGTCTGACAGTTAATACTGGTGTGTTAATAAATCACAAAAAAATTAAAATAAAATAAACGTTTATATGATATCAAAGCTAAGCATCTGAGTGAAAACGAATGTAAATTATATTTGAAATGTTCATCAGGATTATGAACTAAACCAACCCTAACTGCCTAGTAGCTGAAGATGGCACATTTTAACTTTATAATCTGTGTAATGAGTGGTCTCTCAGCGTCTCTTGGCTTTACGAGATCTCAACAAAGTCTCCCAAAGATCACCATAATGATGTTTTAAACATTGGTACGATTTCTCCAGGTTCTTTAAAACATACTGTCATATAGATTACTCACTATATTACTCACTATTACTCTATAGTGCTTCTCCTGTACAGGGATGAGGGAGGCCTGGAGCCTATCCCAGGGGCTCAGGGCATGAGACAGGGTACACCCTGGACAGGGTGCCAATCTATCGCACAAGCACACACACACACACACACACACACACACACACACACACACAATGGGCAATTTGGAAATACCAATTAGCCTACTCTGCATCTCTTTGGACTGTTGGAGGAAACTGGAGTACCCGGAGGAAACCCTCCAAGAATACACATAGACCATTTTAACCTGGAGGTCTGAGGTCTCTACTACATCTCTATGCTGCCTGGCAGATAAGTTCTAGGGCATATTCATACTAAGCATGATAGATTTGTACCATACGCAGGAATGATTGCCCCCCCTATCCACACTTGTGCATTTCCACCCTCTGATACAGCAGGTGGCAGTATACACCTAGTTAGTTTGCGAGCCACCATAAAATGGAAAGAGAAGAAGAGAATGAGGAAGTCAGTCTTTGCACTATGCCTAATATTATTGAGACTTTGGGAAAAAGGTCAAGATGTTGCATGCCTACCTACGTATGTATCAGCTCTGGCTGTGTAGGTCAGAGGCTGAGACTGGAGTGTACTACATAAGCACAGAGATTTCGGAGGAGGGAAATGTCACTGATGATGTGTCTGCTTCTGTGTTCAGTAACGATTGGCTTCCATATCTGATTCAGTCCAGGCCTGAGTACGCTGTACCATGCTTGAGAGAGCCTTTTCCAGCAGACTCAGACATGGTTACCGAGCACAGAATAATTGTGTTTTCACTGATCAAAATGAACCAGACTTTCAGGTTAAGTGTTCTCAGAAACGATCCTGGGTCCCTAATGCGAAATTGCCCTAAATTACCCCTAGAGTGTGTGAATGTGTATGGGTGTGTATGTCATGTCACACCAAGTGGTACCCCTGCCTTCACCCATATAAACTGATCAGAGAGTTATAATGTAACAGGAGAGGCAAACCTGCCCCTTCAAAGGGGATTTATAGACAAATATAATTAAAAATAACAGAGGGAGTTTATTGACATTTTTACTTACTTACATTTTTATTTATTTATCACCGGTTGCATGTGCTTATCTACTGTTTATTTTGCAAGATTTTCTGGGACCTGTTTAAAGTGAATTTCCGTCATAACTCATGCTAATATTCAGAGACAGGAAACCGATGAATAATGGTTCTCCACTCAGGAGAATTTAATCATGTTTTTTTGGCAGAAGGCGTGGACATCGGACGCACCTGAATAAATATGAACCATGTTCTCTTCTACTTCTTCTTTCTTTTCCCCTTTTGTCTCAGGGTACTCTTATTTTCCAGGATAACCTGATTTGAATAAAGCCTCCAAAAGTTGACATGAATTATTGATTACAATCTAAAATTTAGGAGACATGTGAATGAATCATCACTCATGGTGATTAGCTCTGCTAATTAATTTATCTGAGACCTGGAGTTTGTTGAGGGATAAGAGACAGATTGCTATGAAAGAAAAGTTTAATATTCAAACTAGAACACAAGCTTTTTGTTCAAGCTTTAAAGCTAGCAAGCAGAACCTCTTGTAATGATCTAGAGCTGGTCCCCAAGGTGCAGGGGGAAAGTTTTCAGACTCCACATACCACAAAGTTTTCTACATTTTGTTGTTTCACATTCATCTTAAATGGATACAAATATTTTTCCTTCATCATTGTATACACCACACTCCACAATGACAAAGTAAAAACAGGTGTTTGGAGTATTTTAATATGTAACAAAAAATAAACAATTAACAATTAAATATCCAATTTCCAAATATAACCTTAACATGTCCCTGCTGTAGAAAAAAAAAAAAAAAACAGCATAGACCCGCATAGCCGGTTAACATTATACCAGCATATGTTGTGTTTTGTTGCTGGTGCTGGTATGCTGGTCACTTTACTGATGCTGGTCCACAGCATACCAGTATATATTTTGCATTATAGTGCCATGATACTATGCTGTTCACCCCCCATCTAATGTTGGTATGGTATAAAAGCCAGAATACTTGGAAGATTGTCATCCAATATGTGAAATATAAAACAGAATCAGTATAAAATCAGCTTTATTGGCCAACACAAACAATATTAACATTGTGTAATATGTAACAATATATACAATATGCACATTTGTAACAATATGATAATTTAACAATGAACAGCAAATAGGTTTTGATAAATAAAAATAATAATAACAAAAACAAAACATGAGACCAACCTCTCAGGGACACTTTCACACCACAGGAGTGTAAATGAGTGATCTTGGCCCTCACTCTTTATTTAGGGCTCTGCAGGTTTATGGGCCCTGAAGTAGTTCTGACATGTCCTGACATTTGTGTATTTTTCTTACTTATAAACATATAAATGTCACCTCTTTCACCTAGTGCAAAGTAAATGTCCAGGATTGAGGGAAGAGGGACACAGATGATCTTATACACAGAAGGCACATTTCTGACATACTGTAAATATGGCCGTGCAAACAGACATTCAGGGTAAAACAGTGGGTTTATGTAAAACAGTACAGTATGAAGAAAGTGTGTTAGGTTTGTAA
This sequence comes from Clarias magur, assembly GCA_013621035.1. Lineage (NCBI taxonomy): Eukaryota > Metazoa > Chordata > Actinopteri > Siluriformes > Clariidae > Clarias > Clarias magur. The sequence goes on from QNUK01001324.1 coordinate 22,101, forward strand.
AAGCCCACTTTTACACCTTATACACAGTCAGACATCTTTGTGCCTCTCTCGAAAAGCAGTTCTTGTTTATCTCAAGACACAAGTGAACATCACATACCTGGCGTTTCCATGGTGTTTATGGCTGCTTACCATAAACTGATTGGCAATTCACACAGACCCTGTGAGCAGCAGTGGTAACATTCCTGGCATCTGAGGTCAGTCCATGTGCTAGTCGTGTGCAGTCACAGGTGAAGCCTTATCGTGTGGTCAACCGTCCCGAATCCAGACCCCAGTCGTGGTCGAGGTTCCCATGACATAGTGATGGTCCGTCTGTACCTTGCCTGCTTGTTTGCATTTAGTCTCTATAAAACAGGTGGCTGATCATTTTCATGGTCATACGGTTCATAAAAAAGAAAGAAAAAGTAACTTAAGCATGATGATAATAAAATTACTGTCAATAATCATCAATAACTATTGACCATGCATAAAGACAACACAAACTTTTGCAATGGTTAGACAACAGGAGCTAAAGTGTTTGTGCTAAATAACATTCTAGATAGCAGTGTCATAAGCTAACCAAAAACTAAACCAAATAGCTTCTATAACATGAATCTATCAAAAACAGAGTGAATATATTATAAACATTTACACCACCGCTGATACTGACAACCATCTGTAATCTACATACTGTAAGGCATTAGCTTAGCCACCTGTGAGGTAACCTGTTTGTGCTAAGCTACATAAAGCAGTATGTTAGCATGATTTAGCAGTGTTATCTACATGCTAACCAAACCATGTAAGTGACATTAAATGTCAATGTTTCACATAAACTGGCAAAAGCTTGTGAGAAAATCAGGAAAAATTAATTAATATTAGTGTTATATGATCAGAATAAGGATTATATAAGATTTAAAAACTTACCCATGGTAACAGCTTGCTGGATTCTCCTCCTTCGTTCTCTGTTTAAGTCTCAGTGTTGTTCTGAGGTAAATCTAAACTCCGCCCACTGTCCAGAACATTCTGTAGAGCTCCAGAAACCTGTACAGCGAATAACATCTTCCACACACGCAGGAAAATTATCGGATCTACTGTGTGTGTGTGTGTGTGTTTGGGGGCGTGTCCTTGTATGTAGATCACCCTGACTGTTTCCCTGTGAACAGCGTGTGGGCGTGTCCTGTCTCAGGTCATTATCAGTGAATGAAGTGTGGCAGAAAGATTGTATCTCTCCTTAGATTCATAAGGATTACATAAACTGAGGACATTTATTTTTGATTAAGCTCGCTACATTTAAAAGTAGACACTTTCAGCTTTCTATAGATATGTAACAGCTGGAACAGCTGACCCCATGGTGCTGGTGTTGGTATACTGGTAACCCTGCTGGTCAATATAAAGAAAATAATAATAATTGCTGGTCAAGCTGGTGACCAGCTATGCTGTTTTTTATTTCAGTTTTGAATGATTTCCATTGATTACTTAAAAAAAAAAAGTGCATTTATATAAAAGGTTTGTGTTGTGTTTTTAGACAACCCACAGATATTTAATAAATGTAAAATAATGTATTTACATGTTTTTGGTAAATGGATTATTTTTGTCTCTTGTATGTAAATCCATTTAAATATAAAACACTACACAGTCCATGTATTTACATCACACATTATTTTCAGTACTAGCTATTAAAAAACAAGATAATGAGCTAAAATGGTAACCAATTTTAACTACCAAAATGTGTCCTTGCTGGTGGCCCAGTATATAAATCATGCTGGTCTATACTGGATTTTCCAGCAGGCATGCTGGTCTTCCATTAGTTATGCTGGTTCACCAGCTAAACCAGCATTAGACCAACACTAACCAGTATTAACCAGCATAGACCGGCATATAAATCATGCTGGTCTATGCAGTTTTTTTTCAGCAGGGTTGATACAGACAAAATTCAAGACAAGGGTTCCAGTGTGTGCAATCAAGCAACAAAACAAAAAGTCAAAATAATAATCCATTAATGGAAAGAAAGAAAGAAAGACAGACTAGAGATAATATAACCAGTCTGGAGAATCAGAGGTGCGTGTGTGCCTCCCACTGTGTGTGTGATAGAGAGAGCCCTCTAGTGGACAGGAGGTGTATTACAGATTATTTTATGTGATATTTAGAGAATACAGCTCACGATTCATATCTATTAAATGTCATGCAAAACGGTGTACTGAAAGTAGAACAGCACTGTTGACGCATCCTTTTTTCAGTTGTGATCTTGGCTCAGCTGAAAGGTTACTCTCTCAAAATTGTAACAGAAGTTAAGGAGGCTAGAAAAGAGGATTTATTTAATTTCTTTTTTTTTTTGCCTGATTCAATGCATTTTCTTCTAGGTCAGACATCTCACCTTAAACACAAACTAATCACAGACTAAATCACAGCACCAGTTTAAATTCAAACATTGGTCATTTATATAAAAATGTGTCTATATAAAGGAACTGCTATGTATTTTGTAGGATTGCATTAAAATTACAAAAAAAAAAAAAACACTGAAAAAAAAAGCTTAAAAGTCCTCCAAACCTATCCAATAGAAACTCATCATACAAACTCAGCAGCGTGTGTGTGCAGTACACTTCTACGGCCTTAGAGAGTGTGTGAAAGGTTCTGAATTACATGTAGTGCTTTCATAAATCAGAAGTGAGAGCGGATGTGGAATTTTCTCACCATTTCCACTAAGAGTATTTTACAATGTAGTCGCTTATTCTGGGTCAAATGACACAGTCAGAATTACATGGACTCTGTGGATAGTGAAAGGCTTTGAAGATAATTTTACACACACACACACACACACACACACACACACACACACACACACACACACTTGCTAAAATTTGCTTAATTGGTGCTTGAGACTTTTGTAACTGCTGTGATTAACAGAGCATAAAATAGATTCAGGAGATTTTAATCTTTCTGATGATTCATTGCTTCAGTACTGTATTGCTGGAAGTTTGTAGGGAAATGTGCTGCTGCCTGCATGGTATACAGTAACATTAGTACAATATTTATGTTATAATTTAGAGAGCATCCTGACGGGAAACATCGCATCCTGGTTCGGGAACAGCACCATGCAGGACAGACGAGCCCTACAGAGGGTGGTGCGATCAGCTGAGCGCATCATCCGAACTGAGCTCCCTGACCTGCACTCTGTCTACAGCAAGCGGTGCTGGACCAAGGCCAGGGAAGCGCTTCCGCTCCCTCAAGGCCAATACAGAGAGACTGAGAAGGAGCTTCTTCCCGCAGGCGATACGGTCTCTCAATCAAACCAACACACTGGACTAAACACCTCTGCATTTTCTTGCACACACAGAACAGACAATTATGTTAATGCACATTGCACATATATGCACATTTGCACACTTCAAGGACTTCTTTTCTCATCCCCCTCATCTCATTAAAATACTACCTCAAGTTTTTCACAGACTATAGTCGTAATATATTACATCACATCATACTTCAGATTTTATGTATATATATATATATTTTGTAACTTTGTTGGAATCTGTTTTATAGGTTCCTTTTGTAAAAATATTTAAGGTCACGGAGCGGTCGTATAAGCATTTCACTGCATATTGTATTGTGTATGACTGTGTATGTGACAAATAAAATTTGAATTTGAATTTTGAATTTGATTTAATAAAAAATAATTTAGTTTAATGTCTTTGATTTATAATTTGATATTCATATGTATGTATCTTAGCTAGTTAATGTTAAAAGTCATTTATTGAAATTGTTTATTTATTAATTAAATGTTGTTGCACCGCCACACACACACACCTCTTAATTTGGATGAGAACTCTTTTGATCTTTTCTGCTGAACAAATAAACACAACGTGATGAGATTAAACTGAATCCACTTCAAACATTCCAGAAGCTTCTGCCTTCTCTCATCTGAACATCAAACACAATTCGTCAGCAGAATCGATGGATTTATATCCTGAGTGTGCTCCATGTGATCAGTGTGTTAATTACCTTAACACACTTATGTGTGAAAAGTAAATAACGCATCGAGACCCAGTCACATGTACACAAACCATATGTGTAATAACGTAAAAACACCGTTTTTTTTTTGGACAGTCCATCCATCCATTATCTATACCACTTAACCTGTACAGGGTTGTTGGTGTGGGGGCAGACCTCAGAGCATCTGCTCTGCATTACACTATGGGCAATGTGAAAACCCCAACAAACCCAGATTGGAGGAAGCTGGAGTATGCAAAGGGAAAGCAAGTAGTGGAGCTGCAGTTCCTGTGTAGCTGTATGTCTTAGAACAAGTATTTACATTTTAAAACTAAATCTAATTAAATTACCTTTACTGCATTTGTTCCCTAGACAATGGGTATGTTTTCTATTTAGCAAATTTAGCATAAAAGTGTAAAAAGTTCCTAATCCAGATGTTTCCCTGCCTCCCTACACTCATTATATTCACATATTCAATGTGGGAATGAAGTTAATGACTTTTATAAAGCCATGAATACGAACTTTTTATCAAGAAGCTATTAACAGAGTGATTCATATGCCACGAGATTAACACACACCAAGTTAATTTGGGCTTTAAAATGATAAATGTGTGTTAGCAAAGCAGATGTGCACTAATTATCAGAATTGACAGAAAGTCATTGAGCTAAACTGAAGGTTTTATGTATGAAGGGCAACAGATTGTGTATTAGTCATTGAGTTAGAATTTGTGTGTATGTTTTTCGTGGTTTTGTGTGGGCTGTAGAATGTTCTGTACCAAATTAAATTGTTGTTATAGTTGATATTCTATGAAGCATTTGAAATTTTATCATCATCATCATCATCTGCATTTTGGAATCTCTGGTTCGTTTAAGTTTCTTTGTCTCACTGGAATCCAGTGCTGGATAGACCTGAGATAGTCTCAGGTGGATGAAGACCTAAGTAGTTATTTAGATGTTGGGATAGTGCAACTTTATGATCCTTGGAACATGCTTTAAACTAAGTGTACTGAAAGGGTTTTGGTAGAGTTCTTCTGCATTGTAAACCCGAAAAAGTTGGCAAAACTCAAAAAATTTGAGGTAATCAGTTACATCAAAATTTTTTAAGTTATGATGTTTCCAATTTTAAGTAAACAGAACTATCAGTTTTTGAGTTTGTTGTACTCATTCATATTAATTGTTATTTACTTGCATTAGCCAAACTCATACTATATATTTTTTAGTTAAATTAAATAAATCGTTGTTGGTCTGTCAACACAACAGCGGTTTGTCACAAGTCTTTACGCCAGATGTCATTCTGAACACAATCCTCTCATTATTATCTGGGCTTGGGATAGGCACTTCATCTAGTGGCTGGGAATCGAACCCGGCCCTTTCACATGGCAGGCAAAACACCTCCCACTGAGCCACCAGTGCTCTGGTACTTTAGGGTGCCCAGATTTGTAAAGATTATGTGAAGACAGTCCAATGAACCATCTTGATTAAAACAATTAAATGTGGGCAGTTTACATGTGCATTGATGATGTCAGACACAAAATTGCTTGGCTGAAAGATTTTCAGTTGGTGGAACTTTAAGGAGACAGTTACTGTGGCTTAAAATGTCACATTTGTTCAGCTAACTTGAAAAGTGTCGTTTCTACAAACTCATAAATACCAAAAAGTTCTATATGTTTCATTATGTTTAATTACTTAGGGTTTACAGTGTGTAGGAGGCACCTCAGAACTTCAAGCGGTCAGACTTCTGACTTCCTCTTCTGTACAGGAGATGCGGATCAGCAGCTCTAAATCTGGTTCTCAGCACACTGTAGACCCAAAAGTAATGGAACATATTGAGTACTGTTAACTTAAATAATTACACTTTTGAAGTTAGCTGAACAAGTTTAATATTTTAAGCCACAGTAACTATCTCCATGAAAGTAACTGACTAAGTTCCACCTATTTAAAATCTTTCAGCCTAGCGATTTTGCGTCTGATGTCTCAATTCACATGCAAACTGCTCATGTTGAATTGTTTTGTCCAAGATGGTGGATTGGTCTGTCTTCGCATGATGCTGTAAGTATAATTTTGACAAATCTGAGGACCTAAAGTTGAATGTTTTCATGTATGTCATCCAATTGTCAACAGTTTGGTGCTATCTAGAGTTATGAATAGAATGTGTTTAGATGCGCACAAGAGAAAAAGCAGGCTCCACTTTTTGCTACCTACTGTTTAGGAGGTTAGAAAGGAAGATTTCTTGTAATTGGAAAATATCAATCTTTAATTTGAACTGACTACATTAATAGCATACTGTATATAGTTTAGTTTTTGAAATCAGAAGGTTTACCCCCTCCGGTTTTCGGCACAAGAACGAGTTTGAATGTAAATTCTGAATTCCTGTTAGTTGTTTCGACTTTCACTGAAGCTTATTGACCAATAAGATAAGCTTTTAGTTCAGTTTTCAGGGATGAAGAGTGCATGGTTCGTAAATTTACTTAAGAAGATATTTAAAACTGAATTCGTTTTATGCGGTATGGTTAAAATAACAACTACAAAAATACATGTTATTCATAGCATGAATTATATTTTTGGAATGCTTTATTTCTGCGACATCACAGCTGAAGTTATATCCATGTCATATTAATAAATAATTGATATTCCAGTTATAATCTCACAAAAGTTTATTGTGTGATTTGCATAATGATTAGATTTCTTTCTGCATTTTTTTGTTCATTCCAGAGAATATATGTACATTTTACATCTTTGTTTCTTGTGTTATATTAAACAGGTATTAAAAGTTTTTAACTGGTGGATTTAATATTGTTAGGGTTAACTCAGTGGTTAAGGCATTGGACGACGGCTTGGAAGATCCTACTAAAAAAAAGTTAATTTAGTTAATTACTAAACGATTCATGAAAATAGCTATTAAATAGCATGAGTTCGGCTACTCAGTAATGGAAGTAAAGAATATGAATGTGTACAACAAACTCAAAAACTGAGTTCTGTTTACATAAAATTGGAAACATCATTACTTAAAAAAATTGATGTACAGTTTTTTGTTGAAATTTTTTGAGTTTTGCCAACTTATTCGAGTTTACATTGCAGGAAAGCAATGGATTGCCTACTCCAGGTAATTCCAGGAAGTGCAAGTTGTAATTGGAGTTCCAATACCAGGTTCTTGTTCACGAGTGAGGACACTGGAATGTAAGGTTTGGCCGGAGAATCAGAGCAGTACCTGGCTTCTCCCTTAGACATACTCCGTCATCTTAGAGGACATTGGATGGTGATATCACTTACGGCAGTCTAGTGATGCTCTCCTGGTGGATATGAAACCGGGGGTAGAGTAAAGCTTGTATATGTCTTAAAGTGTCTTATAAAGAAAAGGATGTGTGTGTGTGTGTGTGTGTGTGTGTGTGTTTGCATGTTTTAGAGTGCAAGTTTCTCAGTCTGTTTAGTAAAGTCGCCACAATGAAGATTGTTGTTGTGTTTGTGTGTTTCATTTTTAGACTTCATTCATGTTTTGAGAGTAAAACTATTCAAGGCTTTCTCTGTTCAGCAGTACTGACGAAGCATCAGGCTGCAAAGCTTTGTATCAAACAGGTGAAAAGGAACAATTTTATTTGTATGACGCTTTTAACAATTGTCATTGCCTCAAAGCAGCTTCACACAAATCAAAAGAAATTATGGAAATAATAAAATGATAAAAAAAAAATTCTCTTCTTCATTGGTATTGATCCTGAAGCTGCAGGTTTTCCAGCAGATATTATCAAGCTTGATATCTGAACTGATAGCTGTAATCTATTGACACTTATTGATATGAGAATCAGTTGTCCGGAAATGAGGCCTGATGTGGATGTGAGCTGTGTGTCCTGTTGTGTTAAAAAGAGCAGGAATCCTGGAAAAAATAAGAGATGAATATATTATTTAAACAGGAGACTTTTTTAACAGCATCTTGTGTGTGTGTGTGTGCGCGTGTGTGTGTGTGCGTATGGAGAAACAGACTGTTTGGACTGCAGGAGGAGAGTGTGTGTCCGGTGTGTTCAGGTGAGTTTTGGCTCAAATGCTTCATTCATTTCCTCTCACACACCTGCAGTCCGGTCACCTGCAGGCGTATGTCCTATTACACAGCTGCAGGCACACACACATGCACACACACAGCAAATATACCCACACTGAGCAGACACCTTCATACACTCTCACACACACACCCACACACACACCTGTACCTGCTGAGCTGTGCACTTTGGGATCTGGCAACTCAGTGAACAGTTCCATCACCTTCTGGCATTCCAGGTAAGAGGTGAAGTGTGTGTGTGTGTGTGTGTGTGTGTGTGTGTGTGTGTGTGTGTGTGTGTGTGTGTGTGTATTGGGGGTTAAAATATTATCACAGTGTAATGTCACAATGCTTCATTACTTACAAAACCATACAGTTTTTTCTCAATTCACCTCAATCCGTTCAAATTGAATCTAATGTAAAGTGATATAATATATATTGTTCTAGTTTTATATTCTACAGTAGAGATATCTGTGTTGTAGCTGCTGTCTCATTTCTTTAGCTACAATATCAGCTTTGAAAAAATCTAAATGAAGTTGCCAACAAAGAGCTGGCAGTATGGCTGGTCCTTTAGAGACATGACATCTCATAAATCTGTTTAATGCACTTGTCGTGAAAGGAGAAACGTGACGAGGCAGAGATGAGGAGAAGACGTGCTCATGCTGTGGCCTGGCAGCTGCAAGACAGAGAAATATTACAATCTTTTACACCTCTTTATCCTCCACGTCAATATCGCACAATGACGTGATGTCACACTGAGAGACAGAGCAAGAGAAACTGAGAAGGAGGAGGAGACAAAGAGATGGAGGTGAAGAGAAAGACGAGTGAGAGAAGAGAGGAAGTATGTGGGAGAGCGAGAGAGAGAGAGAGAGTAGGAGGTCATCTCTCACACTGAGCTGCCAGACAAGCTTTAACAGGAGGAAGGGCACAAGAGACAAAGAGAGGGAAAGAGAAAGGAAGATCGAGGCCAAGAATAGATCCAATTAAGATCAGTGATCAGATAATGTGTGTGTATGTGTGTGTTTATGTGTGTGTTCCTTTCTGTAATTAATGCGACGTGTCGTTAAGGCTGTCACCGTGACAGCAGACAGGCGTGGTGCTGCCTGCTGAGGGATTATGGGAAATTGAGTGTAAGTGTGAGGTCACTGTTGCTATTGGATACCGACGATGGTCCTTGCTTTAGGCAAAAGCAGCAGGACGGATCGAAAATGAAAATCATTCAGCCTGTTTCTCTCATTTTCCATCTCATCCTGCTCTCTTTCTTTTTCTTTGTTTTAGGGAGCAGGATGAGAATAAAACAGAACAGCCCTGTTCATCTTTTATTAAATATTCACAAACAATTACACTGATATGTGTGGTGTAATCGATTCATTCTGCTCAGGAATAATCAGCTTCATCTGGCTCTAATCATTTGCTCGGCATTCTGACCAGACCTTCACCACAACTCTACATTTACGCTCCAGTGTTACACATTCACAGAGCAGATTTATAGGGTTTCAGTTTTACATTACAGACTTCCGGCTTTACAGACCAACTTTTAAAAAATACTGTAGCAGATTAAAAGTTTGTTTGTAAATACAACAAAATGCAATAAAGCAGTGCTGTAAATACTGAGCTTCTTAAACCTCCTATAATCTTTGGGGTCATTTTGACCCCATTCAATGTTCAAAATCTCAAAATTAATGATTGACAATTTTTTTGCTTTAGTGACTTTTCTTAATTTAATGGGGACAACAGGGTAAACATAAAATTAACATGATGATATGTCCTGTACACATGTTGTATGCATCAGTGTTCAATTTGACTTCTGGCTGTTTTAACTGTAAAACAAGGCAAATACAGCTGCCGGCGCACGACTGCCTGTTGGCCCCTTGTAACTTTCTTATTGATTCGAGGACCTACTGTACAAGGCCTTTGTAATAGGGCGTAAAAGCAGAAAACTAAGTCGAAGGAGGATTTTGTTGGAGCAACTGGTTTACATGGTTGTGAAATTTCAAATCATTCTAAGATATCGAAGAAGAATGCATGCACCCTCTGCACATACAGTAATGTGTACAGTAGTACAGATAATGGTGGTGATTAATTATTTTACTGTACAAATAAAATTCTTACTTTTTTTTTTTTTAATTGTGTGTTTTTCCTGGGGTCAAATTTACCCCGAACATAATACATGTTATTATTTTTGATAACAAAAATAGTTTTTAATTCCAAACATGTTATAGATAATGAAAATATGTATTTAGAAATAATATAAAGTCATTAAAACACACAAAAAAAAATTCCAATTATAAGTCCATCAATGAGATTTTAACGCCAACGTTAGTAAATTCGAAGGGAACAGGAGGGTTTAGTTCTGGTATCAGAACCAGTATCTCTCACACTTATCTCTCAGTATCTCTCACACTTTGAAATGCTTCACCATTGCGATTAAAATCTGTGGATTGTGTGTACTTTAAAAAAATCGGTTTTAAAGGATTTCTTTTTTACAATGTCATTATGCCATTTGTTTATTCATTCATTTATTTGTCTTCTTTAGACGTACTGTATTCTACAATTGTTTTCAGTCGTACGTGTTTTCTTGATCTGTATTTCTCATGAACTGATAACACACAGATAACAGTTAAGATAACAGTTGTTTGCATGTATGTAGCACCTTGGTCCTGGAGGAAGGTTGTTTTGTGTCACTGTGTACTGAACTGTATGTGGTTGGAATGACAAGAAAAGCCGACTTGACTACTTGACTTGACTACTAAGCACTTTGTCATTTCATCTTGAAAAAAAGTGCTTTATAAAGACTTATCATGTAGTACAGTGCAGATTTACAGATTTAATGTTTTACAACTTTGTATATTTTCCCAATAAAAATAAAATAAATTACATTTCTTTTCCTTTACATTTTACAGATTTACAGAAGGATATCACACATATCACCACTAGAGGGCATTAACATTAAATGAACATTAAAATGCTTTTCTCTATTTCCTGTCCTCTGCACATGAAAATGCACTGAACTTGAAGCTTTGTTGTTTTCTGCTTCATTATTATCAGCTGTTATTGTGACTAATTCTTGTTCATGATCTTGTACTGCTAGTCTTTGTTCTCATCCTGCATTTTCCCTTGCTCAAGTTTTTTACATTCGTCTCTATACCTGCTGCTGCCTCTCTCTATTTTTCTGAGCTTAGTTCACATACGACCCGGACTTGTTCCCTTGTTTATGGTCAGGATCCTCTTGCTTATTAAATTTTTATTCAATTTTTTTGTATAATGCTTTTAACAATTGTCATTGTCGCAAAGCAGCTTTACACAATCAAAAGAAAATGATGGAAGTTTGTATGAAATGTGCATGTGTATGAATCAGGATGATCAGATCGTCCCTGATGAACAAACCAAGGGAGAAGGTGCTGAAAACCTCCTTGAGATGGCAATAGGAAGAAACCTTGAGAGGAACCAGACTCAACACGGAACCCATCCTCATGTGGGTGATAACGGAGAGCAGGGATTGATCTGCACTCATACTGTGTGTAAGCAGGGTGGACGTTCAGTATAACAGGACATGGAGGCTCAGATATACAGTAGGAAATTCCAGTCCTGAACTATCGAGCAACTGCAGTCACAAGTCCTCAGAGAACAGCTGTCTGCATCAGCCGAGGACAGGAGCATCTTGATGGTACCATCCCCAGTCACCACACGCATCTCAGGGAGACCACAGAATATAGGGAGAGATAACAGTTAGGTATGGGCACAATCAAATAATGTATAAGGTGAATGTATATATAGTGCAGAGTGCACATAGTGGGGACTATATATGAGCTTAAATAAAAGGGAGAGCCAGAAGAAAACACACAACATCATTGAGATGTGAGGATGATGAGGCATTGTCACAAAGAGTTGTGGAGGAAGACCTAGTCAGTTTGAGCCATTCTGCTCTTGTTAATATCATGAACATTGCACTGTTCAGCAGTACTGATGGTCCCACTAACAGCTAAATTGGTTAGGGGTAAATACTCATTCAGACACTTCCTTTCTTTGAACAAGCGCAAACATTTAATTCCACTGCATTCATTGTAATTCTGTTCCACATGCTCCACTTTCTCTCCTGAGCTTCAACCTTTACACACTTTCAGCTCTGGAAAATAATACTTCTGATGAAACTATACATCAAGCTTAATAACCTAAATCCTCATATTATTAAAAATTGTCTGAGTTTACTGATCCCAGTAGGAGCAGGGGATAAAATAAAGGAGAAATACAGAAGGACATGAAAGCCAATCAACCCCTCTCTCAGTTCCTCATCTGTAGGGATTTTATGCTTTTGTAGGCTGCTGTAATTGCTGCATGTGCAAAATTAAATCAAAACCTGGCAGCTAATATCTAAACACAAAGCAAACAAATTCCATGGGAAATTTCCAGTGGGTAACAGCTTATGTCCTCTCTCTCTCTCTCTCTCTCTCTCTCTCCTCCTCTCAGAGATATAAAGATAATGAGCCGTGCAAGTTTGCTATTAAAAAGCAAGCATGTTTTAGAGCACCTCACAATTAGATTGTCAGTTTGACAAATAATGGATGGATGTCTTCAGATGGAACACTGAGGGTCACTGGAAAATTTTGGTATTGCTGGTAGATGGGGTTGGTTTTAGGATATAATATAAAACCCATGAAGCATGGGTATACTCTCACTGTAGTCACTTTCGCTAGTCAGCAAATCTGCACAAATCTAACCCTAACCCTAGCTTTTTCCTTTAGTGATTATTGATTAAATGCTACTGTTTATTACACTACATGTCTGAGCTGGAAATAGACTTTACATTAAAAGTTGTTACATATGTATTTGTGTGTGTGTTGATCATAATATTGACTCTGCTTTCTGAAGTTTAAAACACAAGGGTGACTCGTCTTTACCATCGAATATCAACTCTCTGGAACAGATGATAAACAGCTGTCAGACATATCTCATCTATATTAGAATTCAAATGACCATCTTAAAATCTAGATTGGAACAGGATCTATATCACTTTTCATTTAGTTGTTTTGCATTGCTAATTGTCTGTCTGTCATTCGAACACTTTCCACATTCACACATTTAAACTCAACAGTGTCATAAAAAAAACATATTTTTCAACAAGAAAATCTATTTTTCAGCAAACAACACCAACTAGAAAACTAGCCATCATGAATTCATCCACACCTGGAACCACAGTAGAAATGATGTTAAGAATGTTCACTGTCAACATTTCAGAACAATGCTGTTTTTCAAAATATAAAATTACATTGTGACAACATTGTTTTAATTATCCAAACATTGCAAATACAAATTTTATGCCTTTATGTAGAATAACATCTATTTGCACAACACGTGACATCATGCACTGTCCCATACGTTTTATGACTTTTATGTTTTATGAATCTGATCAACAGATTCTCCTCACACATTCTGTGTATTTCATGTCACATATTTCTTAATGATACAATGTTCATTCTCAGGGAAATATTACTGTGTGGTGTTAGCTCCCAAATGACTGTACTGTTATATGGTGTTTAGACAGCACGGTGGCATAGAGCTTAGCACGGTCATCTAGCTCCTCCAGTGCCCAGGTTCAATTCCCACTTCAAGATCTTTGTGCATATATTCTCCCCGTGCTTGGTCGGATTCCTCTGGGTACTCTGGTTTCCTCCCACAGGCCAAAGACATGCAGATTAGAATAATTTGGGTTCTCACAATCTCTGGATGATAGGGCGAGCACTGTGCCACTCGGGGGCCTTTTGTAACATTTGACATTGGTCCAATGTCATTTCATCAAAGTAATTCTAACTTCCACAATAACCTAATAGCTACATTGTCCTGACTTTAATACCATTAACAAATGAATGTCAACAAAACACTTTGACAGACAAAAATTTCAACTGTCTGAGCTCTAATTTGCTGATGTCTTCCACAGCTTTGCCAATGTTTACACTAGCTTACTCATTCGGTTAAACTTATACATTATACATTTATTCTCATATATTTTTAATACTTTTATTAGTTGTATATTTCTGTAAGACTCCTTTTTGGCAATGCTTACATTTATGGCATTTGGCATATGTCCTTCTCCAGAGCAACTTACAACTATCTTATTATACTTACTGGAGCATCTGAGGATTTAGGGCCTTGTTCTAGGGCCCAGCAGGGGCAATGTTCATATGAAAAAGTGTTATACACATAAAAACTGTAAAAAAAAAAAAATAAATAAATAATAGACAGCACAATGACAATGAGTTTGCATGATCTCCCCATGCTTGTTGGGTTTCTTCTCAGTGCTCTGATTTCCTCACACAGTCCAGAGATGCAATTCTTTTTTTGGCTTGTGTGGTTTGACAATTATAATGAAATGTGCTAGTACATGGGGTGAAGAGACAGGCACATCAAACATGACGGTCATGTTAACAGTGGTACTGCAGGCTGTTGTTGCCCAGGGCTTAAGAGGGCAGACAGAGGGCTTAGATGCAGAGGGTTTTCGAACTCAAAAAGTCTTTTATTTAAAACAAAACAAGCAATACCACAACAAATAAACAAAACTCAAACTCTAAACATTGGCTCTTTAACTAAACACTCAGGCTCTTTTAAGCACAACACTCAGGCTTAGAGCTTACACAAGCTAGAGACTACACAAAACCACAGACCAGATTAAAGACAGGGGAGACAGGGGAGAACCCAGAGACTAGGGGAGAAACTAGACACATTAAAAACTAGAAACAAGAGGACGAGAGACACACTGAACAATACTTACACAAGACAAAAGGAAATACTCAAAAGTACACTTAACCAAACACAATAATACAGATAACAAGCATTTAGAGCCAACTTAACACAACACAACACCAAACAAACAAACAAAAGAAATGCCCACTAGACATTATTAATGCTTGTTTCCTAGAACTAACAGCTTTTTAACCAACAACTCTAATGAGCTACGTCTTGAGCTCCATCACCACCTGACCGAGGTGCTTTCTGGGAAACTGAGTCTACCAACAAAACTACAAACATAAAAATAATCATGCACACAGTGCCCTCTAGGGGTGGTCCCTTACAGTGACTCATTCAGTGGAGGCAGAAATTAAAACACTTTCTTCTCTACACACAGTAATGTGAATGACAAACCCATTCTATAACTGATTTATTTATTACTTAAAAATGAATGTGCTATGATAATATTATTTATTTATAACAGCACATTATTCTGTTCTTTGTGAATCTGTGAATGCTGGAGCTCTGTTAGGTTAACTATATTTACATGTAAAAAAAGGAAAAGAAACAATTTCTATTTGATTTGTACATTTTATTTTTGCTTGATTTTGCGCAATACTACAAAATTTGAATCTGTTCATTAGATTTATTATAGTTTCCCGTTATAAATTAGTTTATATTTTACTGTTTCATGTTGGTTTCATATAAATGTGTTGTATTATAAACTCAACATAATAATACAGTTTTTTGGATTGCTTATACACTAAAATTAAAAGTAGTACACTATTAGCAAAACCTTACACTCAAGGAGCAAAACATCAGCCCATATTTGTACAACTATAAGCACATTGTCAACCTCACACTTGTTGCAAAACTCTACACACAGTGATTTGCAAAACACTAAACACACTTAACATACATTACACACAAAAATCTATCATGAAGTCACTTCCTTGCAATACTAAAGCACTGACTGTCAAATTACCGCACTGTCCAACCAATTGGTTCAACAACACAGTCATCAGGTGTGCAAACACTTGTTTGCTTAATTGTAGACACACCAGTCAGGTGTTTAAGCAGTATAAAAAGCAGCAGGTGAGTTCATTGGTCTTCAAGCACAATGGAAAGAGTCAGAGAAAGAGTAAGACAATGAGGAGAAGAAGGAGGAGGAAGGAGAGGAAGAGGAATCAACAGAGGAAGAGGAAGAGATGGAGGCCATGCTGGAGGTAGAAGAAGAGGAAGACAAGAAGGTGCTCAAAGAGGACCGAATCTGACAAATGAGATCTGCGCAACACTCGTTACACAGTGGCAAATGTGATAAGAACATTTCGACTGGAAAATAGGTTTTGTAAAAATATCACCATATCGAAAACATCTGCACAGTTTCAGTAACTGCTTACAGTACTGTATTCTATGCATTATCAGCACTTCTGCTACCTTGTCTTGTGAAATTACTGTACTATTGTTTACTGTTTTTTTTCTACATAGGATTGTGGGTCAGGAACGACAAGGGGGAAGGCCTCCTATGTTCACAGAACAGCAAGAGAGGGAGATAGTAAACATGGTTTTGGCCAACAATGCTATAACACTCAAACAGCTCCAAGCTAACGTAGTCAATAACCATGACAGTTTCAATTGTTTTATGAATGGATGGAGAGAAGATCCAACATGATTTCATTTATGTAGATGAGGCTGGGTTCAACCTGATGAGAACACGAAGGAGGGGAAGAAACGTCATTGGCCACAGGGCTACAGTCAATGTCCCAGGGCAACGTGGGGGAAATCTAACACTCTGTGCAGCCATTACACAGAATGGGGTCCTCCAGCGCCAGGCCCATATGGGCCCTTACAACACAGCACTCGTACCAATTGCACAACATAACAGCAGCAAATCAAATCGATCATATGCAATACATTGTTGTCTGGGACAATGTGTCTTTCCACCGCTCTGCTCTGGTTCAGAACTGGTTTCAGCAACATCCACATTTCACCGTACTATATCTTCCACCATACTCTCCATTCCTCAACCCTACAGAAGAGTTTTTCTCGGCATGGCGGTGGAAGGTATATAGCAATAATAATAATAATAATAATAATAGTAATAATACATTTTATTTATAATGCACTTTATATTTGAGGCAAATCTCAAAGTGCTACAAATTATTTCTACTCAAAAGCTCTAATAAAAAGGTAAGTTTTAAGACCAGATTTAAAATCATCAACAGTCTGTGGCATCCTCAGATACTCAGGGAGAGCATTCCACAGTCTAGGTGCCTCCGAGCAAAAAGCCCGATCTCCCATGGTATGAAGCTTGGTCTTCGGAGGTTTCAGACGATGACCTGAGACAGAGCGGAGGTTTCGTGAAGATGTATGTGAAGTGATAAGTTCTTTGAGATAGGGAGGGGCATCACCAGAGATGCACTGGTGAGTAAGAAGGGCAACCTTGTATTCAATTCTGAATGAAACAGGCAGCCAATGAAGAGATTTGAGGATGAGCGTGATAATATTTGATAATATTTCCGTGCCCGCATCAGGATCCTAGCAGCGCAGTTTTGAATATATTGCAGCTTTTGGAGGCTTTTTCCAGAAGTCCCAATGAGGAGAGCATTGCAGAAGTCCAGCCTGGAGGAGACAAACGCATGGTCTAACTTTTCCGCATCTGCAAATGTAAGTGCTGGACACAGTTTAGCAATGTTCCTGAGGTGAAAAAAAGATGTCTTATGATCTCCGTCTCCAGGTTGAGGTACCCCTCATCCAAGCCATGGAGGAGGCCTGTGACCAGATGGAGGAGGCCTGTGACCAGCAGCAATACACGGATGGATTCGTCATTCAAGACGTTTCTTTCCAAGGTGTCTTGCTAATGACAATTGCCTGCGATGTTGATGAAATTCTCTGGCCAGATCCAGCTTGGCGAAGAGACAATGTCTAGTGTTTTTTTTTTTTTTTTTGTAACAGTAAACTTACAGTACAATACGTAAAGAGACATGTTGTTACAGTACTATGAATCTTCATGTCAACATTTTGGGCATGTTGAGAAATAAATGAGTTTCTTCAGTGTGCAACATTGGTCTTCTGTAGTGTTTGGTGGATTTACTTTATATTTGTACTTGGTTGATGGTAGCCTACTCTAATCATAGAGAAGTAGAAGTGCTAAGTGTTTTAGGCTTATCATAGCAGAGTGGAACTTGTGCAAACAGAGTATAGTAAATGTGAAACGTGTGTGTCTTATGGTAAAAAAGTATGGTTTGTAAACATAAGTGTATAGTTTTTACAAGAGTGTTTAATTATACAAAGGATCTATAGTGTTTTGCTAATTGTCTGTATGGTTGTGCTAACTGTGTGTTGTGTTTTGAAAACACGGGCCCTGTTTTGAAAATCGTGCTTAAGCAATCCAACAATCTAAGATTCACATCAGTAAGATTTTCTAAATGAAAATGACTGATTTAGAGAGGCAGACAGACAGATGGTCTATATGCTGTCTTACAATAGAATACAGTGTAACTATTTTGTTCTCTTTGTTCTCCATATTGTCAGAATGAAGTGTTTTCTCTCTCAAGATAAAGACTTTCCATTGTGTTTTATTGATTATGTGTGTGTGTGTGTGCGTGCTTGTGTGTATGTTTTATAACTGCTACTGGTATGGCTCCTTTCCCATGGGCTCCAGATGGCTCCATGAAAATCCCAGTTCTCTCTTAGTCTGTCAATTTTGCTCTCTGTATCTTTTTACCTGTCTGTATGGCTCTCTTTGTTTAAAATAAATAATAGATAAAGAGTTACTTTGCACTGAGCAAAAATAAATCTGTTATTTCAATAATGCAAAGAAATCAACAGGACCATTCACCTAAACTTAGTCACAGGATAAAAGGGCAATTGGTCAGACAGCAACCACACAACCTGAATTGCTCATATAGTTCAACACACCAACACCGGGGATGCTCCACACAGCTGGACTTTATGTTAAATAAGTTATGTAAACCCCTTTCCATCAGCATGGAAACTGGTCAGACTAAAGGGTAAGATGTAAATATGGACAAAACAAAACAAGTGACCAAATATATAGTTAAATTTGAGGAGCACATAGGTATTGGTAATTTTAAACTTTCCTGCTGTGCACTCCAACTGTGAAGTTTGTCATTCATGAGTACAATGTAAGTCAGATCAGATTCAAATTCCACAAACATCATTCTATGCAACAATAGTTAGATATGGTCACAGTCACTTAATGTATGAGCTGAATGTATATTTAGTGCAGAGTACAAGCAGTAACTCAGACAGGACTAACTATGACATCATAACTAAAAGGGAGGAGCCAGAAGAAAACATAGACATGAGGGGGAACTGAGATGTAAAGCAACCAGTCGCTCCACCGTCAACACACCTGAGTGATCAATGAGAGTGGGGAAGACGGCATCTAAACATACCAGTTCACCAGAATACTCTACGTCCATGAGTCCCCCAGATCTGCTCCTTTACCTAAGGCTATGGTGCTGCACCACACGATGTTTTTA
The DNA here is from genome assembly GCA_013621035.1 of Clarias magur. NCBI lineage: Eukaryota > Metazoa > Chordata > Actinopteri > Siluriformes > Clariidae > Clarias > Clarias magur. The sequence goes on from QNUK01001324.1 coordinate 41,318, forward strand.
ATGATAAGAGTCCTTATGCTGGGCATTAGAGTGGGTCAATGAAATAGGAGTTAGTAAGAGTGCTTGTGATACACACGGGAAGACCTTCCCGTTTGGAGATAGCATGGGATTATTAATTAAGAAACTTAAAAGGAAAATAAATGCAAAGTGAAAACACAAAATAAACAGAGCTCCGCCGTCTACGCGAGAACAAGAGAGGTTGTGCTTCGTGCGCCAATAAACTGTACTGAGCGCGCACTATGTACTGCTGCATGTCACTCTCTCTATCTCTCTCTCTCTCACTTGCTCTCGCCTTAAACAGACAGAGGCTGGGGCTTTGCCTGTCTGTCTGTCTGTCTTTTATTTTATTTATTTATTTGCCCTGATACCTTCACCGGTGCTACCTAAATGTATAAAGATGTTCGCCAGATCTTCCTGAAACAAAAGAGAAAGAAAGCTCCAGGTCCAGACGGCGTTACACCAGCCTGTCTGAAATCCCATCATGGCTCATGGCTCCCATCTTCACACAGATCTTCAACAGATCACTGGAACTATGTAAAGTCCCTTCATGCTTTAAACGTTCCACAATCGTCCCCATTACAAAAAAAAACTAAAATCACAGGACTTAATGACTACGGACCAGTTGCCCTAACATCTGTGGTCATGAAGTCATTTGACAGACTGGTGTTGGCCTACCTGAAGGACATCATTGGTCCCTTATTAGACCCCCTGCAGTTTGCCTATAGAGCAAACAGGTCTGCGGATGATGCAGTCAATATGGGACTGAACTTCATCCTTCAACATCTGGACAAACCAGGGGCTTATGCAAGAGTCTTGTTCATAGACTTTTCATCAGCATTTAATACGATCATCCCAGCCCTGCTTCAGACCAAACTAATCCAGCTCTCTGTTCCTACCTCTGTCTGCCACTGGATCACCACCTTTCTGACAGGCAGGCAGCAGCTAGTGAGACTGGGGATTTCATGTCCAACAGCCACACCACCACCACTGGAGCCCCTCAGGGATGTGTCCTCTCCCCACTGCTCTTCAGCCTCTACACCAATGACTGCACCTCTACAGACCCCACTGTCAAGCTCCTGAAATTTGCAGATGACACTACAACCATCGGCCTCATCCAGGACAGTGATGAGTCTGCATACAGAAGGGAGGTCGAGCCACTGGCGGTCTGGTGCAGTCACAACAACCTGGAGCTGAACACGCTCAAGACAGTGGAGATGATCATGGACTTCAGGAGAAACCCACCTGCACTTCCCCCACTCAACATCATGAACAGCACTGTGACAGCAGTGGAGTCATTCCGGTTCCTGGGCACGACCATATCTCAGGACCTGAAGTGGGACATTCACATTGACTCCACTGTTAAAAAGGCCCATCAGAGGTTGCATTTCCTTCGCCTGCTGAAGAAGTTCAACCTCCCACAGGAGCTGTTCACACAGTTCTACTCAGCCATCATTAAATCTGTCCTGTGCACTTCAATAACTGTCTGGTTTGGCTCAGCTACAAAAGCAGACATCAGAAGACTACAGAGGACGGTTTGGACTGCTGAAAGGATTATCGGCTCCCCTACCCACACTACAAGAACTGTACATATCCAGAGTGAAGAAAAGGGCGCAGAATATCACTTTGGACCCCTCACACCCAAGCCACCTTCTCTTTGAACTTTTGCCGTCTGGCCGACGATACAGTGCATCGAACACCAGGACAGTCAGGCACAAGAACAGTTTTTTTTTCCCCAGGCAATTTACCTCATGAATAGCTAAAACATTCTTCTCACTGTGCATTAAATATATGAGCAATAGTATGTGCAACACCACTGTGCAATATACTGTGCAATACCACAGATATTTATTTAACTTATTGTAAGTATCTCACACCCTACTCCGTTTGATGTTGACCCAAAAACTACTCAATTTGTTGTAATTTTTCTTTTTTTCTCTCCTGTTTTGTGTCATGCTGTTTTGTCTTATTTGTTTTGTCCTGGAGCTCTGTCACTAAAACAAATTCCTTGTACGTGCAAGCGTACTTGGCAATAAAACTCTTCTGATTCTGATTCTGATTCTAAATGATCACACGAAGTGCGCCGGTATCAAGACCCTTAAATAAACACGCCATCAGGTGTGACTCATTCAGGCTGATTGCCTGACAGTGGGGTTGCCTAGCAACCATGTGTATAAATGGCCGTACTTTTGCCTGTTCAGAACTCCGCGTGGTAACGGCTTGCGGATCTGCCCATTCTGAATAGTTTAAGCACAGCTCTGCCTCTCACGCGACCTGCGTCGTTACAGGCTAATCTATTCAAAAAAATGTTTGGCTAAATAATTAGGATTTCAAACTAGACTTTAACTGAAACTGTTTCTGAATTTACTAAATGTTTAAAATCTAATAGATTACTTTGTATATTATTAGCATGAATGTAATATTTTATTAGAGAATAAAATTTACATATGGTGCTGTGTGTGTTTGTGTCTAGCAGTGATGTGCATGCCTTTTAAAGAAATGAAAAAAGCAAAAGTAAAAAGAATGAAAAGTAGGACGATGGAAGAGTAACTTTTAATGCTACAGAGTATGAAATATGCAGGAGGAAATGTGAAAGGAGTTGCACACACAAATGGATTTCTTTTGCTGAATTCATTAAATCATACAAGCTTATTTTTATTTATTCATAAATCTGTTTTGACCTATTTATTTGATGACATCATGCTTAGAAATCTGAATAAAATAAATGTAAAATAATCCACCTGAAGGTTACTGCAGACCCATTGATGGATCCTTACAATGTGCATACAGACGAGAAGAGATTGCATTACTTGAAAGGGTGGCTAGGAAAACACCTGGAATTAAGCCGGAGACCTGGGCCCATATTTACTAAGCGTCCCAGAGTAGAAAATCTCTCCTCAGTGGGCAAAAATTCCCAGAGCCCAATGTGAGGGTTCTCCACTAGAGTGCACTGTTTGCCCCATATGTTTTGTTTTTGTAGTTTTTGTTTGAAGACTCAGTTTCCCAGAATGCACCTGGGTCAGGTGACGAGAGTGCTCATCTGAATCGAGGTAGCTTATTAGACTTTCTATAAATAGCAGTTTGTATTAAATAAATATTTATTATTTGTCATGTGAGCTTTGCTTTAGTTTTAATTTGTGTTTGTTGTAAGTTGACATCTGTCTAAAGAAGGCTCTAGCTGAGTTATGTTTATGTTCATTGTGTTCTGAGTCGTGGAGCTGTTCTGTTTAAGTATGTGTGTGTCTCTGGGTCTCTTGTTTTATGTAAGTACTGTTCTGTGTGTCTCCAGTGTTTGCTTTCCTCTTGTTTAGCTCCCTGTATGTTTAGGTACCTGCAAGTGTAGTTATGTGTAGCCACATGAGTGCTTAGCCGCTAGCAGGTTTAGCTGCTAATAGGCCCTAGCTGCAAGTAGGTTTAGCCTTCCATAGTTTAGCCTCTAGTAGAGTTGACTGCTAATGGTTTTGGCCTCTAGTAGGTTTAGCCGCTAGTTTGGATTAGCCTCTTGTGTGCTTAGCCTTTTTGTGTGACCGTTCCCCTCTCAGTTCAGTTACTAAACCAGTTAGACACTAACACTCTTAGATACTAACCAGGTCAGCATCCATTCCTACAATAACCAGATTGGATACTAACACTATTAACAACTAACCTGCTTGCCCAGTCTCTCGTCTCGCCCAGTCTCTCGTCTGTCTCTAGTCCTGTCTTGTACTGTCTCTAGTCCTGTCTCGTACTTGTCTCTAGTCTCTGTCTAGTTCCAGCTCCATGTCTCTTTATGTAAAGGTCTTAGCCTGTGTAAGCTCTTAGTCTGTTTAAAGCTATAGAGCCCTGTGTCTGTTTTGTTTGGTGTAAATAAAGACCCTTTATGTTTATGAGCAAACCTCTCTGCATTTATGCCTGCCCTTCTTATGCCCACGGCAACTACATCCTCCAGATCTGCCAATTGTACCCCCAGATCATGACAGAATGCTCGTAAAATTATATTTTATTTTTAACATTATATTTTTCCAATTTATACTAAATAATATTAACTAGCTTTACGCTTTAATTCTACTGGACGTTTTACCATTTTTTTGTGCACTTTTTGGGAGAATGCGTGTATCATCTGACAAACAACAAGCGAATCCATCACCAAATAATTAAAACTCCGGCACAAAGATACATTATCATGTCTACCATTCAGCTTGTTCAGTGTGTGGAGTGGAGGATGTTTAGACATTCTTTCTCCATCGTTAGTGATAATTTTACTTGTGATAGGTGTGTGTTAGTTAGCGTCCTGATGGAAAAGATATCAGCAGTAGAGAAGCGCATCCAGACTTTAGAGAGGGTTAGAGAGCGCGAGAGCAGCGTTATTCCCGTAGCGGAAAGTCTGGGTGCCACAGGCGGAGATAACCAGCCCCCGACTCCGGCAGTAGAGTCTCACAACGGGGCGAGTGGGTGACGACTCGGTGGCATACTCATTCAGCCAAAGCTAACGCTAAGGCTAGCCTACCGGAGCACACCTCTTCTGCGCTTCACATGTCCAACAGGTTTGCTCTCACTCGCTGAGAAACCTAAAAGAGCTCTGGTTATAGGAGACTCTATACTGAGGCACGTGAAATTAGCTCGGCCTTTAGGGGCGCCAGCAGCAGTGGTCAGGTGTATTCCGGGAACCAGAGCACCGGACATAGCAGGTAATCTTAGGGCTCTAGGACAGCATAGGTTCTCTAAGATAGTGGTACAGATCTGGCCATTAAGAACGCATGTTTCAAGAAAAGGGATTGTGGCGATGGGCTCATAACCAGCGCGCCCCATGGAAAAGCAACTCCTCACTCGTCAAGAAGTCTCTATCTATCAAACCCAGTCAGCACCACGGACAGCTACCAACAGGCTCAAAAAAGGGGCGGGGCACCACAAATCACCGGCATCGGCCACAGCAAATCGCCTGCCGTCCACCTGTCACTGGCTCCCTATAAAATGGCCCCAGTGGTGTATGCCAGTGAGTAGGAGGTTAAAAGTAAAATGCTTACGTGGGTTTTTTTTTGTCTGCAGATTCGGACACTACTGAGAGCCGGCCCCCACGTATTCCTCTGAGACAGGGACAACGCCATCGCACGCCTCTCATCCCCGAGCGTGTCTCCTTCGCTCAGGTGCCCACAGCATCCCATGTCACCGCGCCCGAGGCAGGATTACACACTGGGGACTGTCACATCTGCGATCTCGCCTACTCTCCCTATTCAAACTAAATCAATGTAGCCCCGCACTGCGCAAAGGCTTTTAGTTTCACTTTTGCTCTCTTTTGTTGCCCCGTTTATACACATCCTTTGTTTGTTCCGGCGCAGAGAAAAATAATTAAACATACTTTTTGTGTCTGCATCAGCCCTTGTGTCTGTGACCTTTTTCTGAATCCCCTCAGAAAAAGGATCTTGCGCGTTTCCGCGGCAGCTTTGTCCAATCCCTGTAGGGGGCAGTCGTGTTTCAATCTGAAGTATTGTGTGTCTACTGAAGCCAAACATGAGTTCTCTCTCTTAGGCGCCCATTGACAGCAAGCGAGCAGAGCTCATAAACGTGTCGGGCCCAAACTTTAAATACTGATACATATTTATTTTTCATTTGTTCTCTCCTACAATACTCTGCTCTTCTACTTATTTGACTGCACTTTCCCCATTCAGTATTATTATCATTAATAGTAGTAGTGAAAACTACCGCTGATTAACTATCTCTGCAATGGTTAAAAGAGTAACCAATAACAGTTAAAATAACACAGCACTTTAACATTTAACCCAGCAGTTTTTAAGAGTGTAACATAAAAAAAACATTCCATTTGTAAAATAGCCTAGGTGAAATCATAGGTTGTGTATGGAGTGATTAAAAACAATTCAACAAAGCGTATGATAAATAAATTCTCACTCTTCCACTGCAGGTATTAAAAAACAGTAACTGTCAATTTTAGCTCAGTGGTCCGCACAAAACCTCTTGTGGAGAGCCTTTCCCTGACATTTTCATGGGTTGGGCATCTCGGTTTATTCATACAGATGTACAGTATCTATTTACAGAATATGGATTTTTACGGGGTTGTCACTGAACGATTTACCCTGACAAAGAGCAATATAAGAACAGTGCCAGCTGACACACCTCAAAAAAATTTTCGGCATCTATTTAGATGTCAAAAATTTTTATTCTAAACTTGTTTACTTTTTTAAATTATTATTTAAATGAGGCTTGGGCTCTGAGATATTGAGGCTACTGTACGTAGTCTAATCAGAGCTCTACCACCCGTTCGAGTGTAATTCATAAATTATGTTTATAATAATGAAATGGGATGCCCTAAATCGTGCTTTAAAATTAATCTACAATTCATTTCAAACCTGTGGCTCGCAGTTTCACTTTACAAAAGGCAGCATTTTTATCAAAAGGTGATAAACGCATGCGATTTATTGATAAAAATGCAGACATTGATGGATGGATGGATGGATGTTGTTGATAAATGATTATTATTATAATAATGATAATTAAATAAATAGCTGTCCATCTTTTTTGTGCAGTATGAAGACATTGCACCTCTCTGGCTCTCCCGCATACAGCGGTGGAGGTGGTAGTCGAGTTTCGGCCACCAGATGGGGTAGTTGAGCCACTGATCCGGGGGCACGAGTCGACTCCGGAATCGACTCACGGCCAGATGGAAACCCGGAAGTGGCGCGCGCCTCGAGCTGGCCAAAAACTTGCTCGAGGTGCTTATTAATCCCACGCATCTCAGAAATTAATGCGGTTAAGGTTTCCTCATGTTTATCAAGCACTCTCGCTTGACCCTCAACTATTTCCTGCACCCGCTCCAAGCCCGCGGGCTCTTCTGATGGTGCGATCATTCTGTTACGTAGTGCGGTATGGAGAGCCGCACCACGCGATGTTTTTAATTATAAGAGCCCTTATGCTGGGCGTTAAAGTAGGTCAGTGAAATAGGAGTTAGTGAGAGTGCTTGTGATCCACACGGGAAGACCTTCCCGTTTGGAGATAGCGTGGGATTATTAATTAAAGAACTTAAAAGGAAACCAATGAAAACTGTAAACACAAAAATAAACAGAGCTCCACCGTCTACGCGAGAACGGACGGGGCTCTGGAAAATAAAACAAAGCTTGTCCTCTCGGGGCGTTCACCCTACCAAGGATTTTGGGAGAGAGAGAGAGTTTGTGCTTCGTGCACTAACCAACTACTGAGCGTGCACGCTGCAGCCTACCAGCCCATTATTTTCTGTTCAAATTTAAAGATGCACACGCGTGTGCAAAAAGACGAAGTACAACAAAGAATACGAAAGTGTATAATCTTTATTAAAGTCAGCCTAAAACAATATTGTCTCCAATATTCAAATTCAAAATCAAATTAAAATTTTATTTGTCACATACACAGTCATACACAGTACGATATGCAGTGAAATGCTTAGGCGACTGCCCGTGACCTTAGAATAAAAAACTATTTAAGGCTATTTACACTAATAAAATAAATGTACAATAAAAATATAAGAAAATAGAAATATAAAAAAATATAAGAGAATAAGAAAAATAAGAAAAACCCGGGTGAAGAAATATAATAAAGCCTAGGTGAACCTAGGTGTACAGTATGGAAAATATGGAATATAAATAGAGACGTCCAGGGGGTGTGCAAGTATGCTGTGAAGTGTTTTGTACTTAAAGTGACTTGTGCTATAGAATAAATAGTGATGTGGTGTGAAAGGTGTGCAATTTTTGTCCCAAGAGTCCAGAGATAGTGCAAGAAGCATGAGTGTGGGTGTGTAAAGTGAGTCAGTCAGTACTGTTTGGTGAGCTGGTTGAGAGACCGTATCGCCTGCGGGAAGAAGCTCCTCCTCAGTTTCTCTGTATTGGTCTTCAGGGCACGAAATCGCTTTCCTGACCTCAACAGAGAGAACAGTCCATTAGTGGGGTGGCTGAGGTCCTTCACGATCTTCCTGGCCTTGGTCCAGCACCGCTTGCTGTAGATCAAGTGCAGGTCAGGGAGCTCAGTGTGGATGATGCCCTCAGCTGATCGCACAACCCTCTGTAGAGCTCGTCTGTCCTGCATCGTGCTGTTCCCGAACCAGGTAGTGATGTTTCCCATCAGGATGCTCTCTATGCTTCAATGCTGAAGCAAACATGATTTTGTTTTTGTTTCAGTCTATTTGCTCAATACAACGTGACTGCACCCTCCGAGGTGAACACATGCAGACCCCCAATTACTGTAATCCCTCTTCTCACCTTTCATTCATGATAACTTCACACCTATCAAACCAGTTTCACTGATGGGGGAATTGGCAGAATTGAAGGGTTTTAAAAAGAATTAACAAGACCGAGCAGACGTCTCTGCCTAAAATGTATTTTGCCAGCAAAACAAACATAAATAGAAACAAATAAAATGTTTAATGGTATCAATTAAATCAGACTTCATAGTTGGATTTGATACTTTGAGTGTAATCCATAAATTTACTGAATTTTTTCAGATTTTGTTAAATAACGAAACCTGTTTCCTTCCTGGACCTTTTGTCCACATCACAATGAACTGGAGCTCAGCACGTCTACTTTCCTTGTTTTAGTCTGTAATATTTAAATGAAATACATTTTGCGTATATGCTTAAATATAATTTTTTTATTTATGGACAGGTCATGTATGTTTGATCTGCATTATTGCAAGAGGCGATGACTTTCTGGAGGAGTATGTCTGCACCTTTTGTAAAGTGAAACTACGAGCCGCGGGTTCATGCACACCGTTGAACAGCTTTATTTCAGTCATAAATCCACAATGACATTCCAGTTATTATTTCCAGCCGTGGTCAAATAATGGAAGAAATACTTATTCAATGCTGGACACAAACAGCAAAAAAAACAGATGATTATTTTTTTATAAAAAGCCCATTCATGTTTATATTTGTTCCTTCATGTCTTCTGATGGTGCTCGACACATTTTTACGTTTTAACGAAAACATGACATATTCACGAATCAGGACATTCGCATAATTACTGTATATGTGCACGCATCTCATAGGTGTATGTGCGCGGAGAGTTTGTGTATATGTGCGCGCGTCTCATAGGCGTGTGTGCGTGCATTTCATATGTAGTTTTGTGGGCAGTTAGTAGTATATATACATGTGTGACTGTTTCATATATGTTTATGCAAGTGTTTCACGTGTGTGTGCATGAGTGAAGTTTGATTTAAGCCCTATACGGCGCCTCATAATTTAGGGCATCTCTTTTCATCATTATGAACATTAATATGAAGCAGATATATGCAGATTCATCATAAAATATTATTATTGCAAAACAAAATAAAATTCATGTTTGCTTCAGCATTGGACACAATATTTTTTAGCCTAAATAATTATACACAATTCTTCATTGTACTTGGTCTGGCTTTTAGATAAAGTCCTTCCATGCACCATCTGGTGGATATTCAGTGAAGCACAACACACATTTAAATTCTCGAAGGTTGCTAGAGGGATCTCGTGGCATGTCACGCACCAAATTCTTAATGGTGAGATCTGTAGGGTTCTAGAAATTAGATTTTGAACAGACGGTTATGTTTAGGGTTAAAGTTTAGGTCTAGAGTTCAAAACTAATGGTTATGTTTAGCTATAAAGTTCTAAAAGCTAAGTTGTTAATTAACAGTTATGGTTAGGGTAAAGTTTTAGGCTTACGGTTCGAAACTAGCGGTAGAAGACACTAACAGTTGTGTTTTGGGTTCAGGGATAGAAGATGCACTAGATCCTATTTAAGGTTAAGGGTGTGAGCTAAAAATAAAGTTTCCTTTAACCCAATGATATCCTAAATTGTGAGACACGTCATCAGTAGTAAACCATAGAAACATAGGGTGTTTCAACCTTCCATTACTAGACACCCTCCTCCAGGGTGGCCAGCTGTAGGTCGATCAATCCTCGACCCATGTCCCATAGCCAATTGAATAACACATTTATCAATTAATTGGTTTATTTATGTAATTAGGTAAATAATTATTTTAAAAGTAAGGTTAGAGTAATAGGCATAAATGAGAAAGTGGTACCCCCTCGGGGTTAGGGTTAGGGTTAGGTTTGGGGTTTGGGTTAGCGGTTAGAAGAAAGAGAAAAGTGGTTAAATTTTAGGGTTGGAGAGAAAGAGGGGTTAAGTTTTAGGGTTGAGGGGTTAAGTTTTAGGGTTGAAGAAGGAGAGGGGTTAAGTTTTAGGGGTGAAGAGATAAAGGGTTATGGTCAGATTTAGAGAAGAAGAGAGGAGATGAGGGAAATATCTCCTATTTCTTGTAAGAAATAGGAGTAACACGCTAACCAAGAGTGCACAGGCCAACAATGCTTGATGACTGTCAGATTGACTTTTTTGATACTGGCTTAAGGGGTGTATGATCCTTCATGTTTCATTTTAACTTTTCTCTGTTTTTTTCTGCAGGATGAACGGTTCCAGGTTTGGTGTGTTTCCTGGGGATTTCTGACACGGTAAGTATGGGTTTCTTATTATTTTTTTGAAGGTGCTGTGTGGATTTTGTGTCTTCCTGGATGTCTATGTGATAAGGATTTATATGTTTTTGGAAAGGGGAGTATCCGATTAGTCATTTTTCTGTTGTTCTTGATATTGGGATGTGTATGTGGCCATTCCTTTTGTAGGCCCTGTTCTTCCTCCTCTACCAAATTGGTGTTTTGTTCCTCTCTCACACTTGGGTTGGAGTGTGTGAGAGGCATGTGTTCTTTTTGGGGGGAAGGGGAATCAGGGGTACTGTCAGTGTAGCTGTCTGCATCCCCATCTCTGACCGAGGATGTAGCTGGGGACCCCACAGTGAATGGATCTGTCATAGTGGATGCAGTTTTCTTGTGAGTTTGTGTTTTTGACTGGGAGAGATTTTTTGGAATGGGTGGTGTGCTAGGGTTAGGGTTAGGGTTAGGGTTAGGTTTGGGGTTTGGGTTAGCGGTTAGAAGAAAGAGAAAAGTGGTTAAATTTTAGGGTTGGAGAGAAAGAGGGGTTAAGTTTTAGGGTTGAGGGAGAAGAGGGGTTAAGTTTTAGGGTTGAAGAAGGAGAGGGGTTAAGTTTTAGGGTTGAAGAAGGAGAGGGGTTAAGTTTTAGGGGTGAAGAGATAAAGGGTTATGGTCAGATTTAGAGAAGAAGAGAGGAGATGAGGGAAATATCTCCTATTTCTTGTAAGAAATAGGAGTAACACGCTAACCAAGAGTGCACAGGCCATCAATGCTTGATCACTGTCAGATTGACTTTTTTGATACTGGCTTAAGGGGTGTATGATCCTTCATGTTTCATTTGAACTTTTCTCTGTTTTTTTCTGCAGGACGAACGGTTCCAGGTTTGGTGTGTTTCCTGGGGATTTCTGACACGGTAAGTAGGGTTCCTTATTATTTTTTTGAAGGTGCTGTGTGGATTTTGTGTCTTCCTGGATGTCTATGTGATAAGGATTTGTATGTTTTTGGAAAGGTGAGTATCCGATTAGTCATTTTTCTGTTGTTCTTGATATTGGGATGTGTATGTGGCCATTCCCTTTGTAGGCCCTGTTCTTCCTCCTCTACCAAATTGGTGTTTTGTTCCTCTCTCACCCTTTGGTTGGAGTGTGTGAGAGGCATGTGTTGTTCCCTTTGGGAGGAAGGGGAATCAGGGGTACTGTCAGTGTAGCCGTCTGAATCCCCATCTCTGACCGAGGATGTAGCTGGGGACCGCACGGTAAATGGATCTGTCATAGTGGATGTAGTTTTCTTGTGAGTTTGTGTGTTTGACTGGGAGAGATTTTTTGGAATGGGTGGTGTGCTGATCTCCGGGTGTATGTAGGCCTGTCCTGTTGTGTGTGTAGCCTCTGTGTTTTCTGGGGGTGGAGGAGAGGTGGGGAGGACACTGTGTGTGTTTGTTACCTCCTCCACTTCACTGTGTATGGTTGCTACTTCTTCCTCTTCAGCAGAGGATAGACAGGGTTAGGGTTAGGGTTAGGGTTAGGGTAAAAGAATCCGCAGAACCGGGAAAGACCCGGAACATGCGTTGTGCACGGGCCAGCCACTCAGGCCTCATTTTCAGCCTCCCCAACATGACGGTCGACTGATGTCGCCTGTTTAGAATTTCAAAGCTAAAGATTTCGCTTTTGAGTAAGCTGTTGTAAAATCTCTCCATGAGCCCAAACACCCTTAGTAGGGTTGAAATTAAAATCAGGGCCTGGGGGTTACGATTCGGGGTCATTTCTAATTAGATTTCCGACATTATGCGACGCCTGTGAATAAAGTGAGACTTAGGAGTCTTTAACGTGAACGGCCGTGGCTTCAGGGTCATACATGGGCACCGAGTAGGGTCAGGGTAGTGGAAAGGGGGTAGGATTAAAGACAAAGAGGAAAACGGTCCCGGGACAGGGTCCAAGGCAAGGAAAGAGGGGGGTAGGGTAGGTTGGGGGATAGGTGAGGAAGACTCGGTACCCTGCAGACCAAAAAGCTAAAATTAAACGCTAAAGGTTATTTCTAATTAGGTTTCCGACATTGTACGATGCCTGTGGTTAAAGTGAAACTTAGGGTTTGTTAAGGTGAACGCCCCTGGCTTGAAGGTCATACATGAGCACTGAGTAAGGTAAGGGTTGTGGAAAAGGGGTAGGATTAAAGACAAAGAGGGAGACGGTCCCGGGACAGGGTCCAAGGCAAGGAAAGAGGGGGGTAGGGTAGGTTGGGGGATAGGTGAGGAAGACTCAGTACCCTGCAGACCAGAAAGCTAAAGTTAAAAGCCAGAGGACAGAAAACGTTAGGGTTATAGATAATAAGGGTTCTGCTGACCTAGGGTTCTAGAATTTAGATTTTGAATGAATGGTTATGTTTAGGGTTAAGGTTTAGGTCTAGAGTTCAAGACTACTGGTTATGTTTAGCTATAAAGTTCTAAAAACTCAGTTCCTAATTAATGGTTATGATCAGGTTAGAGGTTTAGGCTTATGGTTCGAAACTAGCGGTAGAAGACACTGACGGTTATGTTTAGGGTTCAGGGATAGGAACGGCACAAAATTCTATTTAGGATTAAGGGTGTGAGCTAAGATTAAGATTCCCCTTTTTTTAATCCAACGATATCCTAAATTGTGAGACACGTCATCAGTAGTAAACCATAGAATCATAGGGTGTTTCGGCCTTTTATTACTAGACACCCTCCTCCATGGCGGCCAGCCGTAGGTCGATCAGTCCTCGGCCCGTGTCCCATAGCCAATTGAATAAAATGTTTATTAATATATTTATTTATTTATTTATTAAACTAGGTAAGTAATTATTTTAAAAGTACTATTTAAGATAATAACATCACTAATAATCTTGGAGTTGAACATTATTTAAACTGAGATTATAATATCACCTGAACCATAATACGAGACGCACTATACATATATAAAGAGAGAAAGTGAAACTATATTTAAATAAAGTGAAGACTGGTAGATGACCATGACTCACCTTCTCTGCCAGGGTTCCTTTGTTAACACCGCTAGGTTTCTGGAACCACTTGGACAGAGTGTTGCTCCGGGAAGTGTGTGGAGACCATCTAATCCCAGCGGATGACCCCAAATCAGATCAACAAGCTTCTACTGGGTGGCCTCCTGAGGAAAATTCCTATCAAAATGACAGTAAAAAATCCCCAGCCAAACTAAGCCTTAGTGGAAGGCCAACCCAGCTCCTTACTCGGGATATTTTTCACACTGATGGTAGATTTTCAAGTTATATTGTATTTCATTCAGTGTGTCACAAACATCACGACGCAAAAAACGGCACGAGTCTATCTTTTGTCGTTTAGGAGTTATTTGTTAAAATATACTCCACATTTAGGCTGCCCATGATGCTTTGGGGCACAATCGGTTATGGGGCGCCACTAAGGTAAAAAAATCTTGTAGGCTGAACGCCACTAGGGTCAAAATTTTATAATTTAACTAAAATGTCTAATAATTGTTTCTAATTTAATGTTAAGGACACATTTGCAGCCTAAACATTTTGTATTAGGGTGAAGCACAGTTGCAATCCACCTCATTAATCTAAAACAGTGATCTTTGACCTATTTAATAATTGTGAATTAGATTTTATATTTACTTTAGTCTAAAGTCTAATATTCCTACGACGCATGAAGTAAAAAAATCAGATTGCGGATCGCTGTTAAAGTAAAGGTTTAATGTTTTGAATTAAAATATCTAATAAACGTCACTAATTTGGGCTCAGGCCAAAGTTTCAGCCCAAACATTTTATATCAGGGTAAATTACAGTTGCCATCACCCTCGTTTGCCTAATCAGCGATGTTTGACCTATTTAGTAAATAAATTACAAAAAATATTGAGATTACGTTAAGGCCTAGTGACCTACGACGCATGTTAAATCACTTGTGCCTGAGCTTTAACGCTCTGAATGGGACAAGGTTGGACCAGCAGACGCCTATTTAGGGGTCCCAGAAGGCAGACGGGGATCAATTAAAGGATGCCACGGGACAGCATTGGGTGACAGGTAGAGGCACGCAACTAGAGCCTAAGCTACCGATCGCCTTTCAGCTCGGGGTGGACTGAACCTCCGAGGATGGCACGAAATCATGGGTCTTGTTCGGCCTACTCCTCCCTTCCGAGGGTGACACCGACCCACTAAGCTAGATCTGGGCTAATCCCAAATCATGCTCCAGACGCACGCCCACTGAACCTTGACACCGTATGCGCTTACGCCCGAGGTCTAACGTCCCGTCATATCTCCCTCGCCAATGCGCCCGAGCCCGTTTTTTTCGGCCGCCCTAAACAACGGATCACCCGTGTCTCTCGGTCCAACCGTTACAGCACGTGCTCGTGGATAAGCAGCGAAACTGTTGTCCCCAACTAATAGGGTGCCCGGGTGGGTGTCTATATTAAAATGGTATTATCTTTTATATAGTGAGGTTAACAATTATGATAATCTTTTAACCTCTGCCCACCAGGACATGGAGATGGCTTCCAACAAGGTGACCGAGGGCGGCACTGGCTGGGTTAGGTTAGGGTAAAAGAATCCGCAGAACCGGGAAAGACCCGGAACATGCGTTGTGCACGGGCCAGCCACTCAGGCCTCATTTTCAGCCTCCCCAACATGACGGTCGACTGATGTCGCCTGTTTAGAATTTCAAAGCTAAAGATTTCGCTTTTGAGTAAGCTGTTGTAAAATCTCTCCATGAGCCCAAACACCCTTAGTAGGGTTGAAATTAAAATCAGGGCCTGGGGGTTACGATTCGGGGTCATTTCTAATTAGATTTCCGACATTATGCGACGCCTGTGAATAAAGTGAGACTTAGGAGTCTTTAACGTGAACGGCCGTGGCTTCAGGGTCATACATGGGCACCGAGTAGGGTCAGGGTAGTGGAAAGGGGGTAGGATTAAAGACAAAGAGGAAAACGGTCCCGGGACAGGGTCCAAGGCAAGGAAAGAGGGGGGTAGGGTAGGTTGGGGGATAGGTGAGGAAGACTCGGTACCCTGCAGACCAAAAAGCTAAAATTAAACGCTAAAGGTTATTTCTAATTAGGTTTCCGACATTGTACGATGCCTGTGGTTAAAGTGAAACTTAGGGTTTGTTAAGGTGAACGCCCCTGGCTTGAAGGTCATACATGAGCACTGAGTAAGGTAAGGGTTGTGGAAAAGGGGTAGGATTAAAGACAAAGAGGGAGACGGTCCCGGGACAGGGTCCAAGGCAAGGAAAGAGGGGGGTAGGGTAGGTTGGGGGATAGGTGAGGAAGACTCAGTACCCTGCAGACCAGAAAGCTAAAGTTAAAAGCCAGAGGACAGAAAACGTTAGGGTTATAGATAATAAGGGTTCTGCTGACCTAGGGTTCTAGAATTTAGATTTTGAATGAATGGTTATGTTTAGGGTTAAGGTTTAGGTCTAGAGTTCAAGACTACTGGTTATGTTTAGCTATAAAGTTCTAAAAACTCAGTTCCTAGGGTTAGGGTTAGGGTTAGGGTTAGGTTTTTGAAAATGTATATTTAAAATGGGTCCACCTTGTGGTTGATGTGCACTGGCAACAGTTGTGCATTTCCTGGTTCCCCACTGATAAGGTTCCCAGCTCAGGATCAAAACTAAAATAGAAGATAAAATTAAACCATAAATTTAATAAGAAATATAAAATAGTTAAAAATGTATCTATATACATACATAAATAAACAAAGAGAAGAAAAAGAAGAAATAGACAAACAAAATAAATTAATGAAAAAAAAAAAGGGGGGGGAAAGGAAAAGAGGGTAGGTGGGGTAGTAATGTGGGTAAAAATTAAGATTATGATTTGGGGTGAGGGTTAGAAACAGATAGGGTTATTGCTGTTTAGGGTACTGGTTATGATTAGGGGCCCGAGGGGGTAGGGTTATAGTTGTTTGCAAATGACGGTTATGGTTAGGGTAGGAGGGGATGGGACTGTACAAAATTAAGATAATCGTTAAGGTTAGGGGAGGGAACGATATTGGTGGGTAAAAGGGGAGAGGTGGGGTGGCAAAAAAGAAAAGGAAGTTAAAAATAAAGAAGATTGTTTTAAGAAAATTAGGTGGTTCCTGTCCATAAAATAAAGTCGCGGTTTTAATCCAAGAACTTTGAAGTTAAGGGGAAGTGCTACATTAAAAAAGTGCTATATTATTTAAGTGCAAAGTAAATTAAATTAAGTGCTTAAACCAATAAATCACACATCACCACGCTCATGCAAAAAAAAAAAAAAAACTTAAATTATGCCCTTAATTCCTTATTAAGTACCTTCTGACCAAAACAAGGTACCTTTATTTTATAGACTGACTAAAATCAAAATTAGTCCTTCTCTAACCAACCTAATTGACCTACCATATGAAATATAAAAGATATAATACTGATAAAAACAATAAATTAAAACCATTGAGATACGAGTCCCCGGTTCCCGTTTTTGCTCTCAGAACTTTATTTGGTCGCACCACAGATCAAACAATTGCTGTGCAGTACCTGATGTCCAGTGAATTCCGTCTTTTTCGACCTGAAATAAAAGTTTGTTCAATTCGAGCAGAGGGTACCCGCACTCATCGATGTAGTCATTAAGTGCGTTTAGATTCTGCTGCTCCTGTAAAGGCAAAACATCAGAAAATTGAATGAACGGTGTATATATGGTTGCATTTGGAAAGGCCTCTTGCGCCGCCCTCCAGAGACCCTGTAATTGCTTAATTCCCGTTTTTCGTGGATGTTGTGCTCTATTGTTTAATCCTACTGCTAAAACAACTTTTTGTGTCTGTGGATGGGGTTGTAATTTACGGAAAATTTTGGAAATGTGTAGGTAATTGGCCCCCGGAAAACTATCTACTTGTATATTACTGTCTTTAATCTTGGGGATTCTGGAAAGATTTGAGTCCCCTATGAAATCTATCGGTTTGTGTATTTTAATGGACCAATCAACTCCTTTTCTATCGGTATTAATGTGTCTATATGGTTTATTTGGTAAACTCACCCTGTCTATGATGTCTCCGCCTGAGGAGTCAGGAGACGACCACTCGGGTTTCAGCGCCATATATGATTCTAGAGAGTCAGATTCAGAGCGGGTGTTTGAAAGAGATTTCTCTTTAATATTCCCAATCATCCTGATCCCTCTCCGACCACTGGTCGCCTCATCCGAGCAAGTCTCCCCCTCCTCAGACCCGAGACCTGTATTTAAAGAAAAACCATCCATTACACTCTTGTTTTTCATTATTTTATCAGTAGAATCTTTAAACGTTACAGGGCTCACCTCTCTGTGATGTACCTGCGCCTGGATTGTGATTTCCTTTTTGTTGGTACTAATGGGTTCTGTAATCAAAGGAACCAACTCACGTAAACAGGAAGGCGGTGTTTCAGTCCTTAATGTAGTAATTCTAGTGTTATGGTTATACCTTAATGTCGGTGCTGAATTAGTCCGTTTAAGAACGGAGGCGTATGACTGTGGGCCAGGATCCCTCAGGAGAGTAGCCTGCTTTTCAAGGATGGTATCCTTACAAGTAGCCAGTGTACTCTCCTTTAATCTATGTTTAAATCTGCCCCTGGCCCACTTCACCGCCACCGTCCACTCCGGCTCAATGAACTCACTAATGTGTTCCATGAGGTCAATGATCACTTGTGTATAGTGCTCTGACAAGATGTACATGTTGTTGTTCATCCAAGCTAGTGTGTTTCGTTTAATCTTTTCTAAAGTACTGTCTTGTGGTGAAGCTGGTTTTATGAACTGTGTAAGTTTGTTAGCTTGTTTGTGCATTCCTCCTGGAAATCTTCCTGTCTGTATCGAATTCTCCACTACTTCAGAATGATGTGTTGCTTGTATGAGTTTAAAATAACGTTTAATTAAAAGTTTGTCCAGCCCATAATTTGTGTGTGATGATACCAGAGGCTGCATATGTTCCCCATTCCCCATCCCTGACTGATCACCCAAAACTGCAAATCTGTTCCGTAATTCCACCATCTCAAGTCTTCAAAACAGAATAAGACCACTAACCAAACTTTGTGAGGATTTTCAAGATCGTCTTGGTCCTTTCAGGCTCCAGAAGAATTCTGTCTTCAAGCTTGTGTTGACTTCATTCCATGCTCTGGGTTAAAGTTCTCAGATACCCTGGTTTGAGAATCCTCCAACAGCTCCAGGCCGGCTTGGGAGAGGGGAAGGATCGAGAGATAAAAAAGAGCAAAGCAAGAAAACAAGGGAGAGAAAAACTCAAAGAAATCAAGAAAGAAAATAAAATAAAAAACCAGAGCTCTGGAAAAATTAAAAAGGTTATCCTTTCTTTGGTTATCCTCAATGTTTGTAATGTTGGTAAAAGTCCATCCTGAATCTGTATCTTCTTATGTGGATTAAAAAGTCAATCTTTATTTTTATTCAAAGACTAAAAATGGTGAAAAACAAATCAACTAAAGAAAAGCATTTTTTTTAAAAAAAGGTTCCAGTCAGAGATAAAAACCTAAAAAAACCTGACGTTTCGCATCTAAATGATGCTTCCTCAGAGGTTTATAAGGTAGAAATGAAGAACAAGGCCTCTATTTATCTAAAAATGTGTGCTTGGATGTGAGCACAGACAAACTTTGCGTTGTAAAACCAGGAAATGAAATTGTGATTGGTTGCTTAAACAGGAGCAGCTTCATCTATGGTTCAAAATTCCCTCCAAAAGGGGCGGTACTATAATGAAAGAACCTGATTGGTGACCTTAATTTGAGGCATCCATATTGGAATTTGCCTTTATCAAAATAAGGGTCCTCCAAAACTCCATTAAAATTATTTTCAAAAAAAGGAGTCCCCATAAATTTCATATTATATATGGTGTTAGTGTGTAGGAATCAGGAAAATGCACAAAGGCACTGGCAAGGTTAGGTTTTTGAAAATGTATATTTAAAATGGGTCCACCTTGTGGTTGATGTGCACTGGCAACAGTTGTGCATTTCCTGGTTCCCCACTGATAAGGTTCCCAGCTCAGGATTAAAACTAAAATAGAAGATAAAATTAAACCATAAATTTAATAAGAAATATAAAATAGTTAAAAATGTATCTATATACATACATAAATAAACAAAGAGAAGAAAAAGAAGAAATAGACAAACAAAATAAATTAATGAAAAAAAAAAGGGGGGGGAAAGGAAAAGAGGGTAGGTGGGGTAGTAATGTGGGTAAAAATTAAGATTATGATTTGGGGTGAGGGTTAGAAACAGATAGGGTTATTGCTGTTTAGGGTACTGGTTATGATTAGGGGCCCGAGGGGGTAGGGTTATAGTTGTTTGCAAATGACGGTTATGGTTAGGGTAGGAGGGGATGGGACTGTACAAAATTAAGATAATCGTTAAGGTTAGGGGAGGGAACGATATTGGTGGGTAAAAGGGGAGAGGTGGGGTGGCAAAAAAGAAAAGGAAGTTAAAAATAAAGAAGATTGTTTTAAGAAAATTAGGTGGTTCCTGTCCATAAAATAAAGTCGCGGTTTTAATCCAAGAACTAGGGTTAGGGTTAGGGTTAGGGTTAGGGTTAGGTTAGGGTAGGGTTAGGGTTAGGGTTAGGGTTAGGGTTAGGTTTTGGGGTTAGGGTTAGCGGTTAGAAGTTAGGGTAAGGAGAAGAGTGGTTAAGTTTTTAGGGTTGAAGAAAAAGAGGGGTTAAAATTTTAGGGGTGACAAGATAAAGGGTTATGGTTAGGGTTAGGAAGGAAGATAGGGGATAAAGGTAGAAGATAGAAGTAACACGCTAACCAAAGATGCACAGGCCATCTATGCTGCTGACTGTCAGATTTTGACTTTACTTAAGGTTTAGGGGGGGATTTTATAGTAATTAATTTCTTGATAAATTTTTCTTTGTTTTCTCCTGCAGGTTCCAGGTATGACGTGTTTCCCGGAGAGGTCTGACCAGGTGAGTATGGGTTTGTTATTCTATTTAAGGTGCCGTGTAGGCTTTATGTCTTCCTATCCGTCTGTGTGACACGGATTTATATGTTTTTGGAAAGGTAAGTAGCCGATTAGTCATTTTTCTGTTGGTATTCACATTGATATGTGTATGTGGCCTTTTCTTATGTAGGCCCTGTTCTTCCTCCTCTACCCAATTGGTGTTTTGCTCCTCTCTAACACTTTGGTTGGAGTGTGTGAGAGGCATGTGTTGTTCTTTTTGGGTGGAAGGGAAATCAGAGGCACTGTCAGTGTCGCTGTCTGAATCCCCATCTCTGACCGAGGATGTAGCTGGGGACCCCACAGTGAATGGATCCGTCATAGTGGATGTAGTTTTTTTGTGTGTTTGTGTTTTTGACTGGGGGAGATTTTTTGGAATGGGTGGTGTACTGATCTCAGGGTGTATGTAGGCCTGTCCTGTTGTGTGTGTAGCCTCCGTGTTTTCTGGGGGTGGAGGAGAAGTGGGGAGGACACTGTGTGTGTTTGTTACTTCCTCCACTTCACTGTGTATGGTTGCTACTTCTTCCTCTTCAGCAGAGGATAGACAGGACAAGCACACTTCTTTTATTTGTTTGTGACACTCTTGTATTGTTTGTTCTGTGAATCTTTTGCCAAATCTGCGTTTGGCCCATAGGATGGCAGTGTCGAAACATTGCTCCCAGTCAGTGTAAGAGTAATCCTCCAGGTTGCCCAATTGCTCAATCAGTGCCTCGTGATAGTGTTGTTTGAGGATGAGCATGGTAGTGTAGGCCCAGTTTCGGGCATTACCATCTATAAGGGCCCGTACTACAGAATGTGACATGGACGGTCTGATAACCTCTGACAGATATTGTTCAATTCGGTTTATTGTAGGAGGCTGTCCCTGATTTATATTGTTGGCATGATGTATCACTTTGATGATGTTGAACATGATGACTGTTTTAGTAATGAAATAGGGTTCCTCTGAGTGTTTGGGTTTTGTGTTCTCCTCCTGAATTGTATTTGTGTTTGTCTTTTTTTGCAGGTTTGGATGGCAAGCTCGTGTCTGGTATCGTGCTTTGTGCCATGGTGTGGAGGCATTTTGGCCAGATCTGAATGAAGCAGGCCCTGTACGGGTCTGCGGTTCAAAAAATTGTGGTCTATTAGACCGTTGGTAGGTGTTCTGGTAAGTGTCTTCATAGTGGGTAGGTGCTGCCCTCATGTGGCGGCCATATTTCACAGCATCTGCATATGAGCAGAATGTCTCTTGCTGTGTATGATATGCTCTGCTGTGTTCTGGATGGGCCCTAGGTCTGTTAGGGGCCTGAGTGGGACGCCTGCGTCTGTGTGTCACCACTGTCCAACCATCATTATCAAGCAGAACCATGTTTGTTTGATTTTGTAGGTCAAATACTCAAGTATTGTTTGAATGAAGAAATTGTTATTTTTTGAAATTTTTTTTGAAAAATGCACTTTGAACAAGCCGTTGCAACGTTTCGATTCTTTTAGAATCTTCTTCAGGCTGGCTTGTTCTAAAATATTTATATGAAATTGTCTGAAAAGAGCTTAGAAAGCAACAGGGTTTAAGGTTTTGTCTCTGTGTGTCTCTCTGTGTGTGTGTGAATGCTGTCTGAATGGCTGCACTTTCAGCTGTCCCTTTTCAAATCTTAGGGGCGGGACTAAGTTTGAGCTGGCCAATCAGAAAAATAGCTCTCTGTACCACTGTTCTGCTTTGTGGATTTTGTGTTAAACAATAAAATAAAGAATTTGAATTATAAATTGTGGACTCTTCTTTCAATTTTCTAGAGTTTTCTTCTTTTATAATAAATTCTGTGGGTTATGAAGATATTTTTAAATTTTCAGAAAATTGTTTAGGAATATATATGATGTTTTTATCCAACGTGTATGAAAAATAATAATTAGTAATTTTTTAGAGGGTTTCTCCAGAGATTATGTGGTGTTTTAATCCATGTGAATCCATGTATGATAATCATGTATATTTCTTAGGAAGTTTCCAGTCAGAAATTTAGTGTTATAGTTATGAAATTGTATGAAAGATAGTGAGGCACCCCCAAATTAGTGTATACGATAAGGGTTATGGATAGTATTTCAGTCAGAATGCAGCATGAGGCACGGGCCAGTTAGGTTTTGGGGTTTGGGTTAGCGGTTAGAAGTTAGGGTAAGGAGAAGAGTGGTTAAGTCTTAGGGTTGAAGAAGAAGAGGGGTTAAGTTTTTAGGGTTGAAGAAAAAGAGGGGTTAAAATTTTAGGGGTGACAAGATAAAGGGTTATGGTTAGGGTTAGGAAGGAAGATAGGGGATAAAGGTAGAAGATAGAAGTAACACGCTAACCAAAGATGCACAGGCCATCTATGCTGCTGACTGTCAGATTTTGACTTTACTTAAGGTTTAGGGGGGGATTTTATAGTAATTAATTTCTTGATAAATTTTTCTTTGTTTTCTCCTGCAGGTTCCAGGTATGACGTGTTTCCCGGAGAGGTCTGACCAGGTGAGTATGGGTTTGTTATTCTATTTAAGGTGCCGTGTAGGCTTTATGTCTTCCTATCCGTCTGTGTGACACGGATTTATATGTTTTTGGAAAGGTAAGTAGCCGATTAGTCATTTTTCTGTTGGTATTCACATTGATATGTGTATGTGGCCTTTTCTTATGTAGGCCCTGTTCTTCCTCCTCTACCCAATTGGTGTTTTGCTCCTCTCTAACACTTTGGTTGGAGTGTGTGAGAGGCATGTGTTGTTCTTTTTGGGTGGAAGGGAAATCAGAGGCACTGTCAGTGTCGCTGTCTGAATCCCCATCTCTGACCGAGGATGTAGCTGGGGACCCCACAGTGAATGGATCCGTCATAGTGGATGTAGTTTTTTTGTGTGTTTGTGTTTTTGACTGGGGGAGATTTTTTGGAATGGGTGGTGTACTGATCTCAGGGTGTATGTAGGCCTGTCCTGTTGTGTGTGTAGCCTCCGTGTTTTCTGGGGGTGGAGGAGAAGTGGGGAGGACACTGTGTGTGTTTGTTACTTCCTCCACTTCACTGTGTATGGTTGCTACTTCTTCCTCTTCAGCAGAGGATAGACAGGACAAGCACACTTCTTTTATTTGTTTGTGACACTCTTGTATTGTTTGTTCTGTGAATCTTTTGCCAAATCTGCGTTTGGCCCATAGGATGGCAGTGTCGAAACATTGCTCCCAGTCAGTGTAAGAGTAATCCTCCAGGTTGCCCAATTGCTCAATCAGTGCCTCGTGATAGTGTTGTTTGAGGATGAGCATGGTAGTGTAGGCCCAGTTTCGGGCATTACCATCTATAAGGGCCCGTACTACAGAATGTGACATGGACGGTCTGATAACCTCTGACAGATATTGTTCAATTCGGTTTATTGTAGGAGGCTGTCCCTGATTTATATTGTTGGCATGATGTATCACTTTGATGATGTTGAACATGATGACTGTTTTAGTAATGAAATAGGGTTCCTCTGAGTGTTTGGGTTTTGTGTTCTCCTCCTGAATTGTATTTGTGTTTGTCTTTTTTTGCAGGTTTGGATGGCAAGCTCGTGTCTGGTATCGTGCTTTGTGCCATGGTGTGGAGGCATTTTGGCCAGATCTGAATGAAGCAGGCCCTGTACGGGTCTGCGGTTCAAAAAATTGTGGTCTATTAGACCGTTGGTAGGTGTTCTGGTAAGTGTCTTCATAGTGGGTAGGTGCTGCCCTCATGTGGCGGCCATATTTCACAGCATCTGCATATGAGCAGAATGTCTCTTGCTGTGTATGATATGCTCTGCTGTGTTCTGGATGGGCCCTAGGTCTGTTAGGGGCCTGAGTGGGACGCCTGCGTCTGTGTGTCACCACTGTCCAACCATCATTATCAACCAGAACCATGTTTGTTTGATTTTGTAGGTCAAATACTCAAGTATTGTTTGAATGAAGAAATTGTTATTTTTTGAAAAATGCACTTTGAACAAGCCGTTGCAACGTTTCGATTCTTTTAGAATCTTCTTCAGGCTGGCTTGTTCTAAAATATTTATATGAAATTGTCTGAAAAGAGCTTAGAAAGCAACAGGGTTTAAGGTTTTGTCTCTGTGTGTCTCTCTGTGTGTGTGTGAATGCTGTCTGAATGGCTGCACTTTCAGCTGTCCCTTTTCAAATCTTAGGGGCGGGACTAAGTTTGAGCTGGCCAATCAGAAAAATAGCTCTCTGTACCACTGTTCTGCTTTGTGGATTTTGTGTTAAACAATAAAATAAAGAATTTGAATTATAAATTGTGGACTCTTCTTTCAATTTTCTAGAGTTTTCTTCTTTTATAATAAATTCTGTGGGTTATGAAGATATTTTTAAATTTTCAGAAAATTGTTTAGGAATATATATGATGTTTTTATCCAACGTGTATGAAAAATAATAATTAGTAATTTTTTAGAGGGTTTCTCCAGAGATTATGTGGTGTTTTAATCCATGTGAATCCATGTATGATAATCATGTATATTTCTTAGGAAGTTTCCAGTCAGAAAATTAGTGTTATAGTTATGAAATTGTATGAAAGATAGTGATGCACCCCCAAATTAGTGTATACGATAAGGGTTATGGATAGTATTTCAGTCAGAATGCAGCATGAGGCACGGGCCAGTTAGGTTTTGGGGTTTGGGTTAGCGGTTAGAAGTTAGGGTAAGGAGAAGAGTGGTTAAGTCTTAGGGTTGAAGAAGAAGAGGGGTTAAGTTTTTAGGGTTGAAGAAAAAGAGGGGTTAAAATTTTAGGGGTGACAAGATAAAGGGTTATGGTTAGGGTTAGGAAGGAAGATAGGGGATAAAGGTAGAAGATAGAAGTAACACGCTAACCAAAGATGCACAGGCCATCTATGCTGCTGACTGTCAGATTTTGACTTTACTTAAGGTTTAGGGGGGGATTTTATAGTAATTAATTTCTTGATAAATTTTTCTTTGTTTTCTCCTGCAGGTTCCAGGTGTGACGTGTTTCCCGGAGAGGTCTGACCAGGTGAGTATGGGTTTGTTATTCTATTTAAGGTGCCGTGTAGGCTTTATGTCTTCCTATCCGTCTGTGTGACACGGATTTATATGTTTTTGGAAAGGTAAGTAGCCGATTAGTCATTTTTCTGTTGGTATTCACATTGATATGTGTATGTGGCCTTTTCTTATGTAGGCCCTGTTCTTCCTCCTCTACCCAATTGGTGTTTTGCTCCTCTCTAACACTTTGGTTGGAGTGTGTGAGAGGCATGTGTTGTTCTTTTTGGGTGGAAGGGAAATCAGAGGCACTGTCAGTGTCGCTGTCTGAATCCCCATCTCTGACCGAGGATGTAGCTGGGGACCCCACAGTGAATGGATCCGTCATAGTGGATGTAGTTTTTTTGTGTGTTTGTGTTTTTGACTGGGGGAGATTTTTTGGAATGGGTGGTGTACTGATCTCAGGGTGTATGTAGGCCTGTCCTGTTGTGTGTGTAGCCTCCGTGTTTTCTGGGGGTGGAGGAGAAGTGGGGAGGACACTGTGTGTGTTTGTTACTTCCTCCACTTCACTGTGTATGGTTGCTACTTCTTCCTCTTCAGCAGAGGATAGACAGGACAAGCACACTTCTTTTATTTGTTTGTGACACTCTTGTATTGTTTGTTCTGTGAATCTTTTGCCAAATCTGCGTTTGGCCCATAGGATGGCAGTGTCGAAACATTGCTCCCAGTCAGTGTAAGAGTAATCCTCCAGGTTGCCCAATTGCTCAATCAGTGCCTCGTGATAGTGTTGTTTGAGGATGAGCATGGTAGTGTAGGCCCAGTTTCGGGCATTACCATCTATAAGGGCCCGTACTACAGAATGTGACATGGACGGTCTGATAACCTCTGACAGATATTGTTCAATTCGGTTTATTGTAGGAGGCTGTCCCTGATTTATATTGTTGGCATGATGTATCACTTTGATGATGTTGAACATGATGACTGTTTTAGTAATGAAATAGGGTTCCTCTGAGTGTTTGGGTTTTGTGTTCTCCTCCTGAATTGTATTTGTGTTTGTCTTTTTTTGCAGGTTTGGATGGCAAGCTCGTGTCTGGTATCGTGCTTTGTGCCATGGTGTGGAGGCATTTTGGCCAGATCTGAATGAAGCAGGCCCTGTACGGGTCTGCGGTTCAAAAAATTGTGGTCTATTAGACCGTTGGTAAGTATTCTGGTAAGTGTCTTCATAGTGGGTAGGTGCTGCCCTCATGTGGCGGCCATATTTCACAGCATCTGCATATGAGCAGAATGTCTCTTGCTGTGTATGATATGCTCTGCTGTGTTCTGGATGGGCCCTAGGTCTGTTAGGGGCCTGAGTGGGACGTCTGCGTCTGTGTGTCACCACTGTCCAACCATCATTGTCAAGCAGAACCATGTTTGTTTGATTTTGGATGTCAAATAGTCAAGTATTAATTGAGTGAAGAAATTGTTATTGTTTGAAATTTTTTGAAAAATGCACTTTGAACAAGCCGTTGCAACGTTTCGATTCTTTTAGAATCTTCTTCAGGCTGGCTTGTTCTAAAATATTTATATGAAATTGTCTGAAAAGAGCTTAGAAAGCAACAGGGTTTAAGGTTTTGTCTCTGTGTGTCTCTCTGTGTGTGTGTGAATGCTGTCTGAATGGCTGCACTTTCAGCTGTCCCTTTTCAAATCTTAGGGGCGGGACTAAGTTTGAGCTGGCCAATCAGAAAAATAGCTCTCTGTACCACTGTTCTGCTTTGTGGATTTTGTGTTAAACAATAAAATAAAGAATTTGAATTATAAATTGTGGACTCTTCTTTCAATTTTCTAGAGTTTTCTTCTTTTATAATAAATTCTGTGGGTTATGAAGATATTTTTAAATTTTCAGAAAATTGTTTAGGAATATATATGATGTTTTTATCCAACGTGTATGAAAAATAATAATTAGTAATTTTTTAGAGGGTTTCTCCAGAGATTATGTGGTGTTTTAATCCATGTGAATCCATGTATGATAATCATGTATATTTCTTAGGAAGTTTCCAGTCAGAAAATTAGTGTTATAGTTATGAAATTGTATGAAAGATAGTGATGCACCCCCAAATTAGTGTATACGATAAGGGTTATGGATAGTATTTCAGTCAGAATGCAGCATGAGGCACGGGCCAGTTAGGTTTTGGGGTTTGGGTTAGCGGTTAGAAGTTAGGGTAAGGAGAAGAGTGGTTAAGTCTTAGGGTTGAAGAAGAAGAGGGGTTAAGTTTTTAGGGTTGAAGAAAAAGAGGGGTTAAAATTTTAGGGGTGACAAGATAAAGGGTTATGGTTAGGGTTAGGAAGGAAGATAGGGGATAAAGGTAGAAGATAGAAGTAACACGCTAACCAAAGATGCACAGGCCATCTATGCTGCTGACTGTCAGATTTTGACTTTACTTAAGGTTTAGGGGGGGATTTTATAGTAATTAATTTCTTGATAAATTTTTCTTTGTTTTCTCCTGCAGGTTCCAGGTATGACGTGTTTCCCGGAGAGGTCTGACCAGGTGAGTATGGGTTTGTTATTCTATTTAAGGTGCCGTGTAGGCTTTATGTCTTCCTATCCGTCTGTGTGACACGGATTTATATGTTTTTGGAAAGGTAAGTAGCCGATTAGTCATTTTTCTGTTGGTATTCACATTGATATGTGTATGTGGCCTTTTCTTATGTAGGCCCTGTTCTTCCTCCTCTACCCAATTGGTGTTTTGCTCCTCTCTAACACTTTGGTTGGAGTGTGTGAGAGGCATGTGTTGTTCTTTTTGGGTGGAAGGGAAATCAGAGGCACTGTCAGTGTCGCTGTCTGAATCCCCATCTCTGACCGAGGATGTAGCTGGGGACCCCACAGTGAATGGATCCGTCATAGTGGATGTAGTTTTTTTGTGTGTTTGTGTTTTTGACTGGGGGAGATTTTTTGGAATGGGTGGTGTACTGATCTCAGGGTGTATGTAGGCCTGTCCTGTTGTGTGTGTAGCCTCCGTGTTTTCTGGGGGTGGAGGAGAAGTGGGGAGGACACTGTGTGTGTTTGTTACTTCCTCCACTTCACTGTGTATGGTTGCTACTTCTTCCTCTTCAGCAGAGGATAGACAGGACAAGCACACTTCTTTTATTTGTTTGTGACACTCTTGTATTGTTTGTTCTGTGAATCTTTTGCCAAATCTGCGTTTGGCCCATAGGATGGCAGTGTCGAAACATTGCTCCCAGTCAGTGTAAGAGTAATCCTCCAGGTTGCCCAATTGCTCAATCAGTGCCTCGTGATAGTGTTGTTTGAGGATGAGCATGGTAGTGTAGGCCCAGTTTCGGGCATTACCATCTATAAGGGCCCGTACTACAGAATGTGACATGGACGGTCTGATAACCTCTGACAGATATTGTTCAATTCGGTTTATTGTAGGAGGCTGTCCCTGATTTATATTGTTGGCATGATGTATCACTTTGATGATGTTGAACATGATGCTGTTTTAGTAATGAAATAGGGTTCCTCTGAGTGTTTGGGTTTTGTGTTCTCCTCCTGATTGTATTTGTGTTTGTCTTTTTTTGCAGGTTTGGATGGCAAGCTCGTGTCTGGTATCGTGCTTTGTGCCATGGTGTGGAGGCATTTTGGCCAGATCTGAATGAAGCAGGCCCTGTACGGGTCTGCGGTTCAAAAAATTGTGGTCTATTAGACCGTTGGTAGGTGTTCTGGTAAGTGTCTTCATAGTGGGTAGGTGCTGCCCTCATGTGGCGGCCATATTTCACAGCATCTGCATATGAGCAGAATGTCTCTTGCTGTGTATGATATGCTCTGCTGTGTTCTGGATGGGCCCTAGGTCTGTTAGGGGCCTGAGTGGGACGCCTGTGTCTGTGTGTCACCACTGTCCAACCATCATTATCAACCAGAACCATGTTTGTTTGATTTTGTCGGTCAAATACTCAAGTATTGTTTGAATGAAGAAATTGTTATTTTTTGAAATTTTTTTGAAAAATGCACTTTGAACAAGCCGTTGCAACGTTTCGATTCTTTTAGAATCTTCTTCAGGCTGGCTTGTTCTAAAATATTTATATGAAATTGTCTGAAAAGAGCTTAGAAAGCAACAGGGTTTAAGGTTTTGTCTCTGTGTGTCTCTCTGTGTGTGTGTGAATGCTGTCTGAATGGCTGCACTTTCAGCTGTCCCTTTTCAAATCTTAGGGGCGGGACTAAGTTTGAGCTGGCCAATCAGAAAAATAGCTCTCTGTACCACTGTTCTGCTTTGTGGATTTTGTGTTAAACAATAAAATAAAGAATTTGAATTATGAATTGTGGACTCTTCTTTCAATTTTCTAGAGTTTTCTTCTTTTATAATAAATTCTGTGGGTTATGAAGATATTTTTAAATTTTCAGAAAATTGTTTAGGAATATATATGATGTTTTTATCCAACGTGTATGAAAAATAATAATTAGTAATTTTTTAGAGGGTTTCTCCAGAGATTATGTGGTGTTTTAATCCATGTGAATCCATGTATGATAATCATGTATATTTCTTAGGAAGTTTCCAGTCAGAAAATTAGTGTTATAGTTATGAAATTGTATGAAAGATAGTGATGCACCCCCAAATTAGTGTATACGATAAGGGTTATGGATAGTATTTCAGTCAGAATGCAGCATGAGGCACGGGCCAGTTAGGTTTTGGGGTTTGGGTTAGCGGTTAGAAGTTAGGGTAAGGAGAAGAGAGGTTAAGTCTTAGGGTTGAAGAAGAAGAGGGGTTAAGTTTTTAGGGTTGAAGAAAAAGAGGGGTTAAAATTTTAGGGGTGACAAGATAAAGGGTTATGGTTAGGGTTAGGAAGTAAGATAGGGGATAAAGGTAGAAGATAGAAGTAACACGCTAACCAAAGATGCACAGGCCATCTATGCTGCTGACTGTCAGATTTTGACTTTACTTAAGGATTAGGGGGGGATTTTATAGTAATTAATTTCTTGATAAATTTTTCTTTGTTTTCTCCTGCAGGTTCCAGGTATGACGTGTTTCCCGGAGAGGTCTGACCAGGTGAGTATGGGTTTGTTATTCTATTTAAGGTGCCGTGTAGGCTTTATGTCTTCCTATCCGTCTGTGTGACACGGATTTATATGTTTTTGGAAAGGTAAGTAGCCGATTAGTCATTTTTCTGTTGGTATTCACATTGATATGTGTATGTGGCCTTTTCTTATGTAGGCCCTGTTCTTCATCCTCTACCCAATTGGTGTTTTGCTCCTCTCTAACACTTTGGTTGGAGTGTGTGAGAGGCATGTGTTGTTCTTTTTGGGTGGAAGGGAAATCAGAGGCACTGTCAGTGCCGCTGTCTGAATCCCCATCTCTGACCGAGGATGTAGCTGGGGACCCCACAGTGAATGGATCCGTCATAGTGGATGTAGTTTTTTTGTGTGTTTGTGTTTTTGACTGGGGGAGATTTTTTGGAATGGGTGGTGTACTGATCTCAGGGTGTATGTAGGCCTGTCCTGTTGTGTGTGTAGCCTCCGTGTTTTCTGGGGGTGGAGGAGAAGTGGGGAGGACACTGTGTGTGTTTGTTACTTCCTCCACTTCACTGTGTATGGTTGCTACTTCTTCCTCTTCAGCAGAGGATAGACAGGACAAGCACACTTCTTTTATTTGTTTGTGACACTCTTGTATTGTTTGTTCTGTGAATCTTTTGCCAAATCTGCGTTTGGCCCATAGGATGGCAGTGTCGAAACATTGCTCCCAGTCAGTGTAAGAGTAATCCTCCAGGTTGCCCAATTGCTCAATCAGTGCCTCGTGATAGTGTTGTTTGAGGATGAGCATGGTAGTATAGGCCCAGTTTCGGGCATTACCATCTATAAGGGCCCGTACTACAGAATGTGACATGGACGGTCTGATAACCTCTGACAGATATTGTTCAATTCGGTTTATTGTAGGAGGCTGTCCCTGATTTATATTGTTAGCATGATGTATCACTTTGATGATGTTGAACATGATGACTGTTTTAGTAATGAAATAGGGTTCCTCTGAGTGTTTGGGTTTTGTGTTCTCCTCCTGAATTGTATTTGTGTTTGTCTTTTTTTGCAGGTTTGGATGGCAAGCTCGTGTCTGGAATCGTGCTTTGTGCCATGGTGTGGAGGCATTTTGGCCAGATCTGAATGAAGCAGGCCCTGTACGGGTCTGCGGTTCAAAAAATTGTGGTCTATTAGACCGTTGGTAGGTGTTCTGGTAAGTGTCCTCATAGTGGGTAGGTGCTGCCCTCATGTGGCGGCCATATTTCACAGCATCTGCATATGAGCAGAATGTCTCTTGCTGTGTATGATATGCTCTGCTGTGTTCTGGATGGGCCCTAGGTCTGTTAGGGGCCTGAGTGGGACGCCTGCGTCTGTGTGTCACCACTGTCCAACCATCATTATCAACCAGAACCATGTTTGTTTGATTTTGTAGGTCAAATACTCAAGTATTGTTTGAATGAAGAAATTGTTATTTTTTGAAATTTTTTTGAAAAATGCACTTTGAACAAGCCGTTGCAACGTTTCGATTCTTTTAGAATCTTCTTCAGGCTGGCTTGTTCTAAAATATTTATATGAAATTGTCTGAAAAGAGCTTAGAAAGCAACAGGGTTTAAGGTTTTGTCTCTGTGTGTCTCTCTGTGTGTGTGTGAATGCTGTCTGAATGGCTGCACTTTCAGCTGTCCCTTTTCAAATCTTAGGGGCGGGCCTAAGTTTGAGCTGGCCAATCAGAAAAATAGCTCTCTGTACCACTGTTCTGCTTTGTGGATTTTGTGTTAAACAATAAAATAAAGAATTTGAATTATAAATTGTGGACTCTTCTTTCAATTTTCTAGAGTTTTCTTCTTTTATAATAAATTCTGTGGGTTATGAAGATATTTTTTAATTTTCAGAAAATTGTTTAGGAATATATATGATGTTTTTATCCAACGTGTATGAAAAATAATAATTAGTAATTTTTTAGAGGGTTTCTCCAGAGATTATGTGGGGTTTTAATCCATGTGAATCCATGTATGATAATCATGTATATTTCTTAGGAAGTTTCCAGTCAGAAATTTAGTGTTATAGTTATGAAATTGTATGAAAGATAGTGAGGCAGCCCCCAATTAGTGTAACGAAGGGTATGGTATATTTACAGTCAGAATGCAGCAATGAGGCCGACGGGCAGTTAGGTTTTTGGAGTTTGGGTTAGCGTTTTAGCAATAGGGTAAGGAAAGAGGGTTAAGTCTTTTAGGTTGAAGAAAAAAGAGGGTTTAAAATTTTAGGGTGACAAATAAAGTTATGGTTAGGTTATGAAGGAAGAATGGGATTAAAGGTTAGAAGATAGAATACACGCTAACCAAAGAGTACCAGGCCATCTAGCTGCTGACTGTCAATTTTGACTTTAATTAGGTTAGGTGGGATTTATAGTAATTAAATTGTCTTTGCTAAATTTTTCTCTGTTTTCTCCTGCAGGTTCCAGGTATGACGTGTTTCCCGGAGAGGTCTG
The DNA here is from genome assembly GCA_013621035.1 of Clarias magur. Taxonomy (NCBI): domain Eukaryota; kingdom Metazoa; phylum Chordata; class Actinopteri; order Siluriformes; family Clariidae; genus Clarias; species Clarias magur. The sequence goes on from QNUK01001324.1 coordinate 74,012, forward strand.
ACCAGGTGAGTATGGGTTTGTTATTCTATTTAAGGTGCCGTGTAGGCTTTATGTCTTCCTATCCGTCTGTGTGACACTGATTTATATGTTTTTGGAAAGGTAAGTAGCCGATTAGTCATTTTTCTGTTGGTATTCACATTGATATGTGTATGTGGCCTTTTCTTATGTAGGCCCTGTTCTTCCTCCTCTACCCAATTGGTGTTTTGCTCCTCTCTAACACTTTGGTTGGAGTGTGTGAGAGGCATGTGTTGTTCTTTTTTGGTGGAAGGGAAATCAGAGGCACTGTCAGTGTCGCTGTCTGAATCCCCATCTCTGACCGAGGATGTAGCTGGGGACCCCACAGTGAATGGATCCGTCATAGTGGATGTAGTTTTTTTGTGTGTTTGTGTTTTTGACTGGGGGAGATTTTTTGGAATGGGTGGTGTACTGATCTCAGGGTGTATGTAGGCCTGTCCTGTTGTGTGTGTAGCCTCCGTGTTTTCTGGGGGTGGAGGAGAAGTGGGGAGGACACTGTGTGTTTTTGTTACTTCCTCCACTTCACTGTGTATGGTTGCTACTTCTTCCTCTTCAGCAGAGGATAGACAGGACAAGCACACTTCTTTTATTTGTTTGTGACACTCTTGTATTGTTTGTTCTGTGAATCTTTTGCCAAATCTGCGTTTTGCCCATAGGATGGCAGTGTCGAAACATTGCTCCCAGTCAGTGTAAGAGTAATCCTCCAGGTTGCCCAATTGCTCAATCAGTGCCTCGTGATAGTGTTGTTTGAGGATGAGCATGGTAGTGTAGGCCCAGTTTCGGGCATTACCATCTATAAGGGCCCGTACTACAGAATGTGACATGGACGGTCTGATAGCCTCTGACAGATATTGTTCAATTCGGTTTATTGTAGGAGGCTGTCCCTGATTTATATTGTTAGCATGATGTATCACTTTGATGATGTTGAACATGATGACTGTTTTAGTAATGAAATAGGGTTCCTCTGAGTGTTTGGGTTTTGTGGTCTCCTCCTGAATTGTATTTGTGTTTGTCTTTTTTTGCAGGTTTGGATGGCAAGCTCGTGTCTGGTATCGTGCTTTGTGCCATGGTGTGGAGGCATTTTGGCCAGATCTGAATGAAGCAGGCCCTGTACGGGTCTGCGGTTCAAATTAGGTGGTTCTATTCGACGTTGGTAGGGTGTTTCTGGTAAGTGTACTTCATAGTGGGTAGGGCTGCCTAAATGTGGCGGCCATTTTCACAGATCTGCATATGAGCAGAATGTTCTTGCTGTGTATGATATGCTCTGCTGTGTCTGGATGGGCCTAGTCTGTTAGGGCCTGAGTGGACGCCTGCGTCTGTGTGTCACCATGTCCAACCCAGTCATTATACCCAAACATGTTGGTTTGATTTTGACGGTCAAAATACTAAGTAGTTGAATGAAGAAATTGTTATTTTTTGAAATTTTTTTTGAAAAATGCACTTTGAACAAGCCGTTGCAACGTTTCGATTCTTTTAGAATCTTCTTCAGGCTGGCTTGTTCTAAAATATTTATATGAAATTGTCTGAAAAGAGCTTAGAAAGCAACAGGGTTTAAGGGTTTGTCTCTGTGTGTCTCTCTGTGTGTGTGTGAATGCTGTCTGAATGGCTGCACTTTCAGCTGTCCCTTTTCAAATCTTAGGGGCGGGACTAAGTTTGAGCTGGCCAATCAGAAAAATAGCTCTCTGTACCACTGTTCTGCTTTGTGGATTTTGT
>QNUK01001325.1:0-75463 GCA_013621035.1 Clarias magur
CGCGCATTGCCAAGCCGAGGGGCTTCCTGCTGCCTTTGTCTGATCTTTTCAAACTGACTTGGCAGGGCCGTGTGCACCTCGCTACCCCGGGGGGTGGGGACGGATCAAACTAAAAACCCGAGTCAGAATCTAATGTGTGATAAAGTCCCGAAAACGAACCGTTCGCCTCGGACTTATAACTAAAGGCTGTAAGTATGTGCGTGTTGTTGCAGCACATCTCAACTGAAAGAAATACTTTGAATCTGGTTTGATCTCCCCCCTTTTCTCAGGCGAGAATGGTTTCGCCCGACTCAGCTGGAACAGTAAGAATAGTTCCCCTGGAAACCAACTTCTTACAATTCAGTTCACTTTACCCTTAACCCTTTCACTGCCGCGCCCGATCAACACGCTTTTATATTTATATATTTCTACATCTTCACACTGACAGATTGATTTCTTTTCCTCAACATAGTCGATAGATTAGTCGAAATTAAAGTGTATTTTTATTCTCGTTTCAGTTGTACAACATGACTGAAGTAGTGTAGTTTATTTTTTTTTCAGTATAAATCATTACACTGTAGGCACAGTTACATAACAAAAGTCCCTTTGGTACAAAAAAAAAAAGTTGATGAATTGTAAAACTAGGATAAGGGTCCTTCTATTGTGAGGTTTCTATTCATCCCCACCCCCACAAACACAGACACACACACACACACACACACTCACGGGCACAGTCTTACTCTCATCATGATCCTTCTGTGGACCTCAGTATCTATGATGTAATCAATAAATACAGCTAATTAATTAATTAATGCACTGTTCACGTCTAACCCTGACCTTCATGCTTCTCTTTTAGGTTTTTAAATATATATATATAAATACTGAGTTCTTGTTTCCACAGAAGGTAAAAAGAAAAATCATATACTCATATATTTAAGAGTTTCTTTTAAATCTGAAAAATATTCTGAAATAAAATATAGGATGATATATTAGTATTATGTGAATATCCTAATCATTTTTGAAAGTTTATTTAAAAAACAATAATAATAATAAACAATGATCAATGTATTTCAATTTGTTACTCCTACATTAAAACAAACTAAAATTGCTGTAGCTCTTAAAACTCAGAGCATTTTAGCTTTTTTTTTTTTTTTTTTAAATAAACATATTTAGGGCTCAGGATTGTGCACTATAGAGTGACATATCCTCTTTTTCAGCACATGATGAACAGAATCGGCAATATGATGAACAGAATTTTATCCCAATTATTCCACAGTGGCATAGTGGTTAGCAATGTTGCCTTGTACCTCTAGGGTCCGGGTTCGATTCCCGGCATCGGATCTTGTGTGTGCATGAAGTGTTCGTGTTCTCCCCGTGCTTGGTGGGTTTCCTCCAGGTTCTCTGATTTCTTTCCACAGTCCAAAAACTGGAGTTCCCAAATTGCCCGTAGTGTGTGGAGGAGCATACCGCCTCAAACCTAATGGGATAGGCTCCAGGCCCCATGCTCCTCTGTACACATGATAAAGTGGTACAGACAGTGAGTAAGTGATCAATGTACTTTAATATATTGTTCCTACATTAAAACAAAGAAACAAACAAAAATTGCTATAATATGAGAATAAAATCAAATAATGCATCTTAACATAATTCCTTTGTATAGTAAAACAAATGCAATGATTTTAAATTCACACATTAAATTAAACAAAAATAAGCTCACATTCATTTTAGATAAAGATCTAAAAATGATCAATTTCATCCCTTTCTTAACTTTTCTTATATTCTGACTCATTTTACACTTTAAGTCTGAAAATGATTTGTCTTTTCAACGATGCAAATAGTTGCAATTATCTTTGCACAATACCTTCATATATTCACATACTGTATATATCTTCTTCTTCTGAAGCAATATAATGGGACAGCTTGACAAAACATAAAAACAGACTACACAAGAGTTAAAATATTTATTTAGAGGATTAACGCTTAGTTTACAAAGTTACATTTTCCCCTCCTAAACCTTACATAAGCCACTTTTCTTATTCCACCTTTGCATACTATTTGGCCTCACCCCTCTAGCGCCCGCCCCCCCCTCCCCCCCCTTCCTTTCTCCTTATCTAGTGTTTGTTATCTGATATGACAGGGAAGCGTTTGCAGAAACTACTGGAGTATGTCAGAGCGGCAGAAGAACGGAGGCAGAAGAGCAGCACAAACGCCTTCGTGTTTACAGGAGAAAATGCAACACAGCAAAACTGACAGGCCCAAGTCGAACATTCCCGCTATTTTTCCCTCCCGTTCTATTTCTCGCCGCGTCTCTACGCTGACATTATGTGTTGACAATCCAAAAAAAAAGAAAAAAAAAGCACACAGTGTATAAAAGTTATGTTTTCTTTTCCTCAAGTCGTGAAAGGTTATAATCGTGTAATAAAGTGAGATTAACATCTTCATCAATATGGATTTATTAGTCTGTTGTTAATTATTAATAAAAAGTATATTATCCAGTGAGGGGTTACTAGACTAATTAATATAGTCTGGTATAATGAACCAAGCTTGATATTTAGTTATTCATATTAACCAATCAGAGAAGAACAGCGCAGCGCGCCCCGATACAGAGTACCACTGGTACACCGGAAGTACAACCAGCTCTGGTACTGGACTTATGGAGTAAAGTAATAAACCACTGGAGGGTGTACTGTTGAGGGGAAATCATCAACAACTGCATGATGTGATGAAGCGGCGTCTCTGTTAGCACCCTGACGTTTACTGTATAATCAGACGTGTGTTATTACTTTTACACCACAGCAATACCTCAGCTTTTATCCATCTATAGCGTCTATTCGTCTTCTTACTTACAGTACATTATGACTGGGAATTGAGTTACGTACATGATTCCAAAATGATTGATTATTCAATTATGAACAGAAACAAGCCGAATGATAGCAATGCTTCAGGAGAATAATAAATAAAATAAAAACAGTTAAACACATGGCTTCAATTGATACCAAAACTAATCATTTTATTAAGTCTTTAACCAAATCTATAGCAGCTGTCTACTTTTTTATTATTTATATAATTCGTATATAATATATATTTTATATAATTATATATAATAGTTTTTAATCTATATATGCTTGCATTTGAGGTGGGAAAATGATGCAGTTTCTCTATAATCCTACAGGTGGTGCACGCTAAACTATTCACACAATGGCAGGCAGCACAGCGCCCTCTATGGCAGGAGTGAATTATTTGCTAAGTTTGTTTAGAATTGTAACAAAAGCTAAAAAAAAAATCCCTTGTCATGACCGCTATAAACTGTCGTTCCCTCGCCAGGATCTTTTCTATTTCTCTCTCTTAAAGTTAGTTAGACAGCTTGTCCTTTTACAGAGACTGTTACAAAACTCCTAACGTAAGCTGATATTTCTTTAATATATACATACAGCATACAATTTCCTGTGATATGCCTGTAGCTATTAAAATGATAACACTCTTAATTACCATTAAAAAAAAAAAAAACCTGCGATTTTATAGCTACATCTGCGTCTGTTGTGTGAACACCTTCGGACCAATCGGAATGGAGAATTCGACAGCGCTGTGGTATAAAGGTGAATAATAAAGGCCTCTTGTCATGGCTGCTTCAGCTTACATGTTTGCCAGGGCCTCAATCCAGCTCCGCCAAGCCTCCAGACCTCACACTGCTCAGAAAATAAAAACCGTACGTGTGTGTGTGTGTGCGTGTGTGAAACAGACGGCTTATTAAAAAAAAGCACCCAAACTAATTGCAGAGACGTAAACCAGCAGGCTTTTATAACAAACACCGACTGTGACGCCGGTTCCTCAGACACGCTATTAACCAAACCGAAATGGCACCGAGACCCGACGAAGAGCTCGCGAGAGAGAGAGAGAGAGAGAGAGACAGAGAGAGACCTGAGATTAAAACAGAGGCAAAAATGACAGGAGCCAAGAGTGTGAATGAAGAAGATAGACAGAGCGAGAACTGGAAAGACAGGTGCTACATGCAAATGTGGATGTGTTTTGAGACCTTATAACAAAAAATAAATAAAATGAGGTAAGTCAGGAAGGAAAGATGATTTAAAAAAAACTCAGTGTATGATTTGATGTGCTGATTCAGGGTAGAGAGACAATTGGATAATTGCGTGCCACGCAACTGCGTTGATAACTGCGCTCGGGGCGCCCGTTTCCATGGAGACGTTAGTAGGCATGTGTCAACAAGCTGCTGAAAGCTGACACCACATGAATAGATTTTAAGCTACTTTATGGACCCCCCCCCCCCAAACACCCACCACCACACCACACCACACCACACCCCTCCGCAACCCCTCTCCACTCAGATGTTTCGTTTTCCTTTCTTTCCTTTTCCTCATCCGCTTCCAGCAACACCATGGATTTCCCTACGATAGAGTTTTTCACCGGGTTTTCTTTACAGCATGCAGGAGGCTGAATAGGGTTTTCATGCAAACAAACAACAGTCTCTTTTTAAGCTCTTTACGACGATGAAGTATTCAAATCAGGCCGAGCATTGCCATGCCGCGCCGCACCTCTCCTCTCCTCTCCTCACCTCACCTCTCCTCACCGGGGGGCGCCCTGTGGGGAGACAAAAATCAGGAAGTTGCTCTTGCTAATCTTTCAAATTTCGCAGCTCATCCGAATGAAGATTTTGTGCCAGAATGCCGGTGATTTGCCTCGCATTTCCATTACACGTGCGCTGCAGCACTCCAAGTTTCATAGCCATGCATCAGTATGGACGGGTGTCCCTTATACTAAGAGATTATCATGCCTGTGTGACGGGTGAAATCTTTCGTGTCATTTCTGCTGTAAAGTGCACGATAGTCTTGTGGGTATGTGTGTGTGTGTGTGTGTGTGTGTGTGTGTGTGTGTGTGTGTGAGTGTGTGTACAAGCTGTGCTGTTAAAACAGTGTAGGAAAACCTTTGATACCCGAGAACTTGAACTAGTTTCAGCTAGATATAGATAGACATTGTATACGGTACAGTGATCGGTTGTACATTAACACCACATAAGATTAAAACTGATTATCAATTATATACCAGTAAACTGGATCATGGACACCCAAGGCTCATTCATGCCCATGGGGAGCAAAGGCCAGCTGTCGAACATGTCCGATCCCACAGAAAAGCCAGTGTTGCTTTAAAGTTGTTGATCCGGACTCCAAACTCTCCAGATGTCAATTCGATCAAGCATTCACGAGATGTGCTGGACCGATCCACGGAGGCGTCAATATATTGGGCTTAAGGATTTAAGTTTTTTTACACTATGGCTGGTCAGTGTAAAATGATAACTATAATCTTACAGAAAGGGGTGGGATTAAGAGCTGCGTTTAGTTCTGATTGGCTACAGCATATGTCACCGCGTACACGGTATGTTATGCAGAAAGCATGTCCGGGTCCTTGAAAGCAATATTACAGTATTCTGGCATGTTTGTAAATTGATTTGTTCAATAATAATAATAATAATAATAATAATAATAATAATAATAATGCAAACTGATGTTTATGGCATCAAGGCAGAAAAAAATCTTCTCAAAATAATTTATGTCCTGTTTGATGGAAGTTTTGGATAAAGGTTAGTGTTAGCGCTTGAACTTTTTTTAAACAACATCCATGAAATGAAATGGGACGGCGTACAAATTTCTGATGAACTTCTTAGTTTTCTGAGCAGACTTGGTGAAACCTTAAAGGTTTTTAAAGACCATCGTGGTCGCTTCTAAGATTGTGACAGCGTGCGTGATTCAAGCGGAAGGTTAGGAAGGTTAGCGTAAAGGTTACGGGTGACGTTAATGATGTCTCCATGTCCTCATTTGTATGAAAGTTTGTATAAAACTTCTCACTCGGTGGCTCATATTTGTATAAAATTTTCATGAAGATTAGCGATGAATGTTAGCAGAAAGATCACGTTTCTCTCCCGGTTAAGACGCTGCTCATTTTGCATTTCTTTATTTTTCTTTAAGTGAACTGGCTTCATGTCGATTGCCATCGAGCTTAGTGTACCGTACAGTACGTGTCATTTATTTTGAGCACACTGCATTTTCAGTGATTTGAACACGGCTTTAAACTATTCAGCTGTGCGCAATGTAAATGTATATCACTAATGAACAAGCCGACGTACGCGAGGAAAAAGTCCCTGCAGAAGAAGAAGAGTCTCGAAAGGGAACGAGCGCTCCTCTGGGTAACACCCGATAGCGGGATTATGTAACGAATAACACACAACAGACCGTGTTGTTTTACCAAAATAATGCACGCCTGGGGCGGAGAGTGATGAGCGTGGCACGCCAATAATTAAATAATGTACAAAACGCTGAGTATTTTAACAGTATATACTTAGATTTAATGTTGTGGAACATCTCAGAGACATGTTGGTTCCTGTTCTTACCTACATTTTAGCTGCAATAAATTTTTTCCTCAGCTCTCTCTCTCTCGCTCTCTCATAAAACCCCAGCTTGTCATTTTACAGAGAAACCAGTGAATGTAAACTCTTTTCTTCTGAAGACATTCCTGTGCTGATAAACTTTGCAAAGCGCCTACAACCGAGACTCTTTCCATAAACGTTAAATAAACGACTCCTAACAAAAAAAGTTCACCACATCAATGAAAGTTTTACGTTGTTTAAAAAAAAAAAATCTGTTTATTTTGGTCTACAGTGAGCATCTGCTGTACAAGTCCCTGTGCATGAGCTGTAACTATAAAAACTATAATGTATTAGAATAAGAGCTTTACTACCATACACACACACACACACACACACACACACACACACACTTTCTGATCAGTCAGACCCGAGCATTCAGCTTGAGTAAAAAAAAAAAATTTAAAAATTGTGTGCAAGTTTAGAAGAGGAAAGTTGAGCAGTAGCTGTGTTTACATTTACAATATTTCTTCAATCCGACTGAAATCGTTCTGATCAGAGATTCCAAGCTAAATGTTTACATGGACATTGATCTGATAACATACGGGTTTCGATAAAGAACATGTTTTTCTTAAATTTTGAGGTTAGGTTCGGCTAGGCTTCCTATCGGTTTCAGATAAATCCCGCCTCCTGCGTTATGATTGGTTACAAGAATTCATTCTCATCTGTGATTGGTTAGATGCTTAACTACTGTACATACAGTATGAAATGTGAGCCAATCAGAGCTCCTTCCTCAGCTAGGGATCCAGTGCACAGAAGTCCAAAGTAAAGACAGGTGGGAAGCAAATCTTCTGAAATCCTTCCACCTGCAAAGTAGGTGTATACAGTATGTATTTCAACAAAAGAGAAACGATCAGATCAAGTGGTTACACAACTAATATCAACCTATTGTTCAATAGGTAAATACTTGATGCATTTTCATCCTAATTGAGCTGATGATCAGTATGACGTTAGACAGACAGACAGACAGACAGACAGATAGATAGATAGATAGATAGATAGATAGATAGATAGATAGATAGATAGATAGATACTTAAATGATCCAGAAGAACATTCCAGACACTAACACTAAGGCAGGTTTGTAGATGCGATTTTACATTCTATATATACATACAGTCAGTACACACAGGGTAAATGTGAGAACTGAACAAAGTTAAGAGTCCTGGGGTGACCAGAGGATAGTGTTTATGATTACAGCGTCCCCGTGACCCTGTGTCATGGGCGAGAAAAGGGCTCAAACTGCTTTTCGGCAGTGTGAACCTTTAGAATACAGATGTAGGCAGAAGGTGAGTCAAAATCCGTGTGAGGTGTTTCAGTCAGTCAGTATGAGCTGGCTTCAACCGAACGCTCCATTAAACCAAAGAGCAATTCTAATCCATGTGTTAGTGTAATGGTCTTACTGAATGATCCAGAACTGTAGCTACTACTACTGGCTCCTTGATTTTGTGAATGTGCTCTGAAAAATGCTGGAGCTACAAGAACAATATGTTGCTGAGGTGATAAATCTCAACAGGCAAAAAAAAAAAAAAAGAAAAATCCTGCTGTCTCTTCTTTCTTGGATTCTTCGGCATTAATTCACCAGCTTACTCCTCTATTTTTCCTTGCTTTTTTGTGCACTTTCTCACTCTCTCTTTTTTTTTTTTTTTAAATCTCTGCTCACCCATCCCCCCCCACCCTTTTTTTTTCTTCGCCTGGCATGTCTAGAGCCAGGTGAGGCCCCTCCAGAGAGTAATTACAACCCCAAACCGTGATCAGAGCCCCGCAGCACTCAGCATCAAAAGCACAGGCAGGCAGGAGCTCTTGCTAATGCGCTGTAAAGGGAGAACCTCAGCCAGGGGAAAGGCTGAACCGCTTCACAACACACCACACACACACACACACACACACACACACACACACACACACACACTTCAACATAGCAGCAGCACGTAACAAGGCGTTTGGGTGCACAGTGGCCAAGTTAGCATGACCTTGATTGAGAGTGAGAGAGACACAGTGTGTGAGAGATAGACAGACAGACAGACAGGCAGAGAGAGAGAGAGAGAGAGAGAGAGAGAGAGTGATGACTGAAATCGTCTACTGCATGTCTGGGCCTGGAGGAAAGGGAGGAACCAGGTGTTCTGCAAACAAGAGGATGAATTCAGAGGTGACATGGGCTGCAGAGTCAACACATCAGCCACCCACCTGGTGAGGCCCTGAGTATGAACAGCTCTAGAGATCTCAGCAAACAGCGCACACACCCAGATAGAGAGAGAGAGAGAGAAAGAGATCACTTTTAATAAGGTGACATTACCCACAGAAATATGTTCTCTGAGTATAGTGCAATTATGAGCTTTGAAAAATTATCATTGCTGCCTCTCAGCTTCAGTATCCTCGGTTCGATCCCGAGCTCGGGTTACACTCTGTGTGCAGTTTCACATCCTCCCCTGGCGTTTTTGTGGGTTTCTTCAGAGTTTTTCTACCTCCAAAAACATGTAGGTGGATTGCAGGGCGCGCACACACACACACATTAACACACTACTGGCAATTTGGAAATGGCAGTCAGTCTTATCTGCATGTTTTTGAACTGTGGGATGAAACTGGAGTACCCAGAGGAAACCCACCAAGCACGGGGAGAACACGCAAGCGCCATACATACAAACCCAAGGTGGGAATTGATCCCTTGACCCTGGAGGTGCGAGGCCACTTTGCTAATCACTAAGCCAGCTGTGCCGTCTGTAGGTGGATTGGCAATGTTAAATTACCTGTAGTGTGTGTGCGCCACCATGGACACTGGATCCACTGACCAGGAGAAAGTGATTGCTGAAGGTGAATGAAAGAAAGAAAAATTAATTGGTCTCTGGTGATTAACTAACAAACATACAAACGCAGGGCATCACGGAGATACTAGAGGGTCTGTTTAAAATGTAATACTTACCATAGGAACAAAAATAGGCTAACAATGTTATAATAATTATATTTAAACCCATTTCACAAGAAAAAAAAATATTATACTGCTTTTAACTCTATCACAAAATCCACACGAATGTGTTTCTTAGCTAGCTAACTTAGCTGGCTGAATACTAAAAGACTATTTCCCCCCCTAAAACATTATTAAATCATCCTACCACCCTTTTCATAAAAAAAGAAAAGAAAAAATAAAGAAATTGCTTAAAGATGCAAACAGACATAATCCATTTTTGTAACTTAATTAGTTAAATACCCACAACAGTGTTGGCTAACAATTATTCCTGAGCAATGCTAAATTCCTCAGGAGGTTCTTTAAATTTAAGTTCACAACGAAAAAAAAAATACTTCCACTAATTCCAGCAAGTATATAAAATCCCAGATTTACATGAACCAGTTTTTCATGTAGCTAACTGAAGTTAGTCGAGTTTTTCCTTTCATGAACAATACGAAATTCCTCAGAAATTTGTCTAAATCTAATTTACAAATAGCAGGACTCTGTAATGCTTTACATGTTTACATGAACCATTTTCTTAGCTGGCTAGCTTTGCTAGCTAAACACTTTAGATAGTTTTAGCTAGCATTGTTTATGAAACTGAATTACTCAAGAATGATCCTGAAACTCTTCTCATGACAAGAAATAAGGATAAAAATGCCTTTTATAGGACAGTATCAGATGAAGTTTACAGAAAAACAGAAAAGAACTTTGCTTACCTTGCCAACTTGGCTAGTTAACCTAGCTAGCTAAATGCTTAAAGGAGTTTTAGCCAGCAGTGTTTTACCAACATTGTACCCAATTGTTACGGGAATTGCCCTAAAACTCAGTTCTCGAAGAGTAAAGGCTAGCATAACTTTAAGCAAATATGTAAAAATCCAAATTCACATGACACGGTTTTAGCTAGCAATTTTTTTTTTTTCTCCCTGGAAATAAAAGCTAAATTGCCCAGGAGTGGTCTTAAACCCCAGTTTACAGGTGGGAGATTAAAATGAACCACTTAGTTCACTATCTTGTCAGTCTACTGAGGTGTTAATTAGTAGTAATTATTATTTTGTAACATAGTTAGTGGAGGCACAATGGCTTACTGGTTAGCACCGTTGCCTTAGACCTCGAGGGTCGGGGTTCGAGTCCCACCTCAGGGTCTGTGCACATGGAGTTTGTAAGTACTTCCTCGTGCTTGGTGGGTTTCCTCCGCTTGCTCCGGTTTCCTCCTACAGTCCAAAGACATGCAGGTTAGGTTAACTGGTGTTCCCAAATTGCCCGTAGTGTGTGAATGTTGACCGGAGGTTGTAAAAATAAGAATAAATACAATGGTCAACATTGGCGTTTATGGTCCCTAGTTGGACTACAGAGGTTCCTAGATGGATGGAATGTAGTCAGTGGATTGAATTAGTCCACCATTAATTACCATGCCATTAAATGCCCTTGTTTTAAACAAGTGGTGATTAAACAGAGCCAGTTGCTGCCTCTTCATCTAAAAGCCAGGTGGGTCTTGGTCATATTGAGTAATGAAAAGTGACTCTCTCTAGCCAAAGATAAAATTATTTCCATATATCTCCAGATATCTTTCCCTGAAGGGTGCTGATTATTATAGCTTACCTGTTTGGATTTTGAAGGCCAGTCAACAGATCTGATGATTTCTTTGGTATTTCCGAGGTATGTGGTATCTCTGAAGTCCTGGCATCCCTCCGTTAAATCGAGTTCTGCTCATATTGTATGTAAACAGTGTCTGACTTTAAAGCTCTATTATTGCTTTTGCTCACGTTATTTAAAGTGACTCAGGTTGACAGTTTCATTCATCACGTGAGATTTGTCCTTTGTAACCACAAACATGGTTCAGTGTGACTGACTGGAATTACTGAAGCCTGCAAATTCCACAGAAACATATTTCTAGCGCCATAAAGCCTGAAAAAAAAAATGTTTTGATCTTGCGCTAAGCAACTTGCTCAAAGAAAACTAAAAAGTGTGTGGAGAAGGGGGGGAGACAAGTGTGACTGTGCCTGTGTGTGAGTGTGCGTTAGTGAGCGGCGGTTTTATTTTTGGTTCCTGCGTAGCTGTCAGAGAACATCTCCTTTAGAGTGTGTTGATTGTGGAGAAGAAAAGCCTCACGGTCGGTCCGCCATGCTGTGCCTGCGAGACAGGCTGCCATGGTTCAGGCACGCCGCAGCTGTGCAGTCCTCATCAGAACAATAATGAAAAGCTGAATAATTGATACATTCTTGCAGAAATGCATTGTTTGCATTTGAATTAAACATTACAGGCAGACGCTGGGAGATTTGGGAAAGGAAAATCTGCACAACTTTCACTAAATGGAATGATATGTGTGTGTGAAAGAGAGAGAGGGAGAGAGAAAGGAAAGCAGAGAGACAGGGGTTGTATGTTTAAGTAAGCCACCATCGTGTACATAGGGCACTGTCCCTCGGTTTCTATTTACCCCTTTCTCATTTTTATCCCATTTGCATCCCATCTGCTCTTTTCTGCCTGTATGAGCACATTTCTACCAGGAACAACACGATATCAGTAACAGTATCAGATATCTGCATTTTGTTACTTTCATTGCCAAGTGACTCGTTTTGTAACTAAGCCCCTGTGCTGAATTTCATTCCGAAAACTTTCCGGGATACTGCAAGCACCGAGGTAGAAATCAGGTCCGGATGGTTGAAATGAGCTAAGCATCCACGTGCTTTAAGGATAAAAAACTTTAATACTGTAAAATGTCATATAGTGGAAGAAAAACAGACAGGATTGTATGAAGAGGTGAGAAGACAGTCTGGGGCTGATTTCTCTTTGTTTAGTCTAGTCTTGTCACATTTTCTAGTCAAAATCTATACAGTGGAGCCTTGGATTACAAGCATAATTCATTCCAGAAGTGGGCTCGTATTCCAAAACATTCATAAACCAAATCAAATTTTTCCATAAGAAATAATGAAATCTCAAATTATTCATTCCACAGCCCCAAAAAATAAATACATAAAAATAATTACGCTCGGTCAAAACAAGAGTGCATGATACTCGGCACTCGTAAACCAAGACTTGCTCGTTTTTCAAGTCAAAATTTCTTTAAAATCTTTGCTCTTCTTGCAGAACACTCGTAAACCAAGTTACTCGCAATCCGAGGTTCCACTGGAGGAAATCTGTTTGTGTGTTTGGCCAGGAGCTGGTGTTTGCACTGGTAGTTCCATAACAGGCGCTCATCACAGAGTGAAACAGCATTGTTATAAACTTTTATGTCATGCTGTGAGCGGGTCACAGGCGTTCCTCACTTACTGTAACAGTAGGCAGCGTCGTCCATGGGTACATCAGGCCGAGTTCATAGCTACGTCTACAGCGACGTCGCCTACGATGAACCAATGAACCCCCAGATCAGATCGCGGTGCGTCTACAGCGACGCCGCATAAGACAGGCAGAAGTATAAACTTGCAAGTTAAAAAATCTAGTAGACCATACACTCCATTCACAGGTAATGGAGGCACGTTATCCGCACGTGTCAGGATCTGCACGAGGGTAACCTCTAGTACAAAATGCTCTAAATGACAGATGATGGAACTGTAAAGAAAATGGAAGGATTGCAACTTTCCTGTTTACCTCAATGCTATTGATACAAACTAGATTTCATCCTTCACTTTGACATGTGCAGTGTTATGAATGATGAAGGCCATTAGGTGTGTTTAGACGGACCCTAATATTTCACTAATAATTGTAAAAATAGTCCAATTCTCAATAGAAAAAAAAACATCATATAACCAGCTTTTTCCGAACAGTCTGACCTGATTAATTTTCAGTAGGAATTAGAGCAGGACTTTAGCTGGGTTTTCACACACTGGCTCACATTTAAGGTCCCCTTTAAGCTAGTTAGGAGTATAATGCCAATGTCTGGAAAACAATCCAAAAATGAATTCTTCGTTAATAAATTTTGTTATAGTAGCTGAAATTGTAACCTGTAATCAACCCCTACTACAGTAAATCAAAGCTAATGTTTTTTTTTGTGAGCTGTTAGCTAGTTGTCACTTGAACTCATCTACACTTTCATAATTAGAACAAGTTGGTCTAAAAGCAATGTCAAATTTCTATCAACTTTCACTGTTAATGAATAGAGAGCACAGCATGGTAGCATTAGTGGTTACCGCTGTCACCTTGCAGCTCCAGGGTCAAGGATTCCACGTGGAGTTTGCATGTTCTCCTCGTGCTTGGTGGGTTTCCTCTGGGCACTCTGGTTTCCTCCCACAGTCCAAAAACATGCAGATCTGGCTAATTGGCGTTTCCAAATTGCCCGTAGTGAGTGTGGATGTGGTTGTGCCCTGTGATACACTTGCACCGTATCCAGGCTGTACCCCCTGTACCCCCCCCCCCCAATTCATTAACATAAAAAACATTTTTTTTAAACAAGTAAAGTTAAGACTCGCTTAATGTTATCATTGTTAGTGTTTACTATTGAAATTAGCACTTGATTAGAAATTTTAACTTTCACAGAACTCCAATTAATTAAAATAGTGCTGGGGAATGTCCTGGGAAATGGACACGAGTACGCGACCCAGCATATGGAAATAAATAATAATAAATAGAATAAAAATAGAATAATAAATAATAAATAGAATAAATAATTATTTGGACCGTGTAAAGCAACAATGTCAATTGTAAAAGCACTATACAAATAAAATCAAATTGAATTGAAATGGTCATTTCTGGTATGAATGTAAGTGCCAGTACAGATATATTAAACCCATGAAGATATCCCATTATGAGGTCTGTGAAGCATAGGATTAGTGATATTTTTTTATATTTATTTTTGAACTTTTTTTTATGGACGTGGGTTTAATGCTAAGATCAATACCTAAAAAAGTCAGACTGTAAATTTATTATATGTTGTAGTCAGCTGGAAGGTTATGGCAGTTCTTTTATTGTGTTTAGTAAGTTCAGGAATAAAAAGCTCCAAGCTCAGATTAATAGCCATAAATATTATTATACACATTTCATACGCTAAAATATTGTCCCTTATATTGAGCCTAAAAAAACTATATTTTTGGTTATAGTCCATAAGTTTTAGAAAATACTAAGACAATCTCAAACTCTCTCACTACCGTCCTCCTGTGTGTGTGTGTGTGTGTGTGTGTGTGTGTGTGTGTGTGTGTGTGTGTGTGTGTATGAGAAGCTTAAGAAGTTGATGTGTTAGGATCCAGAATAATCAATCTGGAGGGACAGTGAGGCGATGCAGCGGGTTTTAATCAGTCTCCCAGGCTGACCTTTCATCACTCGTCCTCCCTCACTCCCTCTCTCTCCCTACAGCTTCGACAAGTTTGTATGTACAGTCACGTCTCAGTACTTGTCCTTCTCTCTCTCTCTCTCTCTCTCTCTCTCTCTCTCTGCTTTCCAGGCTCTCTGCTGATCCCTTTGCATATCTCTCTGTGTCTCCGCGTGTGTGCATGTATGTTTGTATTGGTGTATCTGAACTCTGTCGAGAGTCGTTGTGGTCCTGTGCCCGCGTCCCCCTGTGTGCTTTTCTGTTGTGGCTCTGTAGGCTTTGATGTGTGTTAAAGCCCCCCGCTGTCGTGGTTCTGCATTGTTTCTGAGGGTGACATTCAGTCTGCGGTCTCTGGTTAGAGAGAGGAGAGGAGAGGAGAAAATAGGATAAGATGAGACCAGTGTAAATTGTGAAGGTGATTTGAATTTTGATTTAATCTTTCGTCAAAATTACTTTCATATTATAAGTCATTGTTTGCTCGATCAGGGTCCAGAGCACTGAATATTAGTCTGTTTTCGGCAAAGAACATCTACAGTACTGTCCAAAAATCTTGACCACCGCACATTTCTTCCTATTTTGCTTCCAAAGAGCCAGACTTTCTTATATTTTCAATGTAATCTTGAGGACTCGTTCTCCAGGCTTCCTGAAGGATTTTTCTCCCTGTACCTGACCAATTTCAAAGGAAAGTTTTTTTTTTGGTGACCAATTGAACATAAAATGCACCTAACGTAAGGCATGAACCAGTGAGGACCATGATGACAGAAGATCAGGCTGTGATTAGTATACTGGTGATGCTGAATGCTGATTGGTTGGAACAGATGAGAGGGGAAATGAGGTCGCTGCTGAGGTTAAAATTGTAAACAACCAATTTTTAACTTGTATCATTTCTTTTATCGGTTTAAACATAAAACATTTCTTTTATCGGTTTGATTTAATCTACATAATTTAATAAAATAAAATTTTATATGAAGACTGTATATACTGTATACACCACAATACTGTATATTAAGACAGATTACCATCGTTAAA
Source organism: Clarias magur (assembly GCA_013621035.1). NCBI lineage: Eukaryota > Metazoa > Chordata > Actinopteri > Siluriformes > Clariidae > Clarias > Clarias magur. The sequence goes on from QNUK01001325.1 coordinate 15,626, forward strand.
GTTCCTCTTATTTGTTGAGGATTAAGTATGTACTAATTAATTTATACTTCTATAGCGTGTCAATGTGTGAACAAATTGTGATTTCTGTTAATGAAAAATATGAGGTATTGTTTATGCATTTATAGTTACATTTATCATTATGGTTTGCCCACAAGACAGACGAGTTCCTGTTATCGTTTACATTACAGCAGCTGTAAACAGTCTATTCACTCACTAGCCTCGTTTATTTTTTATCATAAAGTTTTTAGTCTTAATCACAGCCATCCATCCATGGAGGGACACCTGTAGTCCAACACAGGACAGAGGAGACCATTGTATTCATTCCCATTTTTTAGCCTGTGGTAGGACCTTTGGTCAACATTCACACACTACGGGCAATTTAGGAACACCGATCAGCCTAATCTGCATGTTTTTGGGGAGAACATGCAAACTCCCCTGCACACAGACCCGTGGTATGAATCGAACCGCGACCCTGAAGGTGCAAGCCGCCCCGAGAAACCACAAAGAGCGGCCCTTTCTAATCCCTCAGTTGTGGATTATATATAGCACATGCATACGAGTCTATGAATATGATGTTAATATAGAGGAAATAATATTTCCGAACGAGCACAGATGTTTTTTTTTTTTTAATCCATGAAGCAAAATGTGTTAGAGTTTCCTTTATAACTGCGGAATGAGCCAGCTGTTTATGCGTTATAACAGCTGGACAGGTTTGAAACTGGATTTGTTTCAGTACCAGTTAGTGCCTCGGTTAATTTTGATGTTTGATTGGGATTCGCGCTCAAACTGGTCTACATAAACAGGAAGAAAAAAGAAAAAAAAGTGAGCCTCGATTTCGTATATATCAGAACCACGCGACACGTTCCAGGACGTTTGTTCGATTCGTGGCGCTCGGCTAGCTAATCCATGCTTCGGGAGTTAGCATTAAACCTTTTTCTCCGTAGATACGATGCCTGATGCCTTTACTGAATCATTTGAATTGTTTTACAGACGAAAAGAGGGGGAAATGTGTATCATAGTTATTATATCTCATTGTAGGTTTCGAAAAAACAAGAGAGAATTTCTAGACGTAGCGTGCTAAACGTGATCAAGCAGTGAGCGAAAGAGAGGGATAGATGAGAATAGAGGGCAGAGGAGATGAAACGAGTGAAGGGGAGCTGGATGATGGCTCCGGGGCTGAGCGGGAAGACTGATGGGCGTCCAGCGGCCTGTCGGCATTGCCAGGACAGGATCGGGCACCGAGCCCAGTATGATGGGCTCCTCTGTGGGCTGCATAGCGAGGGAGAGAGTGAGAGAGCGATAGAGCATGCCCCCTCCGCCTGCTTTCTACCGAGAGCCGAGAGAGGAAAGGCGGGGGGAGAACGGCAGAGATGGAGCAAACTGCCTCACTATGATGTTGACCTATATCTCCAGCTGAGACACACATGCTCAGAGCATCACATTAGCCACACATGATGCTTGATTTGCCAAAGTCATCAGCATGTGCAGTCCTGTGTCGTGTTCCTGAAATTGTAAAATTGGCAAATAAGTAGGAAATTTACCACGGGCTGATGTTTTTGTTTCTTGCTGCATCGGGCCGTAGCATGCTGTTAGTGTGCCAGCGGGAAAGTTAAGGGATTAGAGAGTGCTAATAACGTTTCACACTCGAAATCCAGGACATAACTGGCATAACTTAACCGGTAATGCTCGGGATTTGTGTCAAACAGTGTTTATCAGGGGTTCAGCAATCCTGTTATGCAGAATGTCACATATAAGGGTGCTTTCAGACTTGTTCTTTTTTTTCCCTCCGCTCTACAGAAAAAATGGCCGCGAGTGGGCAAAACACGGCTGGTTTCATGAAAACACCAAGCATTTCTTTTTCATGCCATCTGGCTAATCGGGTAGCAAGTTATGGGGAAAGCGAGAAAAACGTGCCGGTCAGTTACTAATAAAGGGGAATTTATTTATTTATTTATTTATTTATTTATTTATTTTATTGGAGCAAAAAATGTGGAGCAGTGTACGCCATGCATTGTTCGGCGGCATCCAGTCAATCGCACCAGCGCTGTCTTCTTCCTCTAAAGTTACCATGAAGACAAACAACCTTTTCATCACCAACCGTCTGCATGACTGATGTGACGAAATCGAACCTAAGGACCAAGCGGGGTTCACTAATATTAGCTAGAACTTGTAATGTGGTGTTAGGGTGACCGTGTGCAGCGTCACTGGTAGGATAATATTTGCTTTCATAGTACACACAAGAACCAGCTTTATTACATACCTTTATTGTCCATGTGCAACTATTCAGAGAGTAAGAAAGATTTGATTCGGTTTGTTTTTGCGCGTTACCGATACAACAATTGATGTGTTTCAAAAACCGCATGCGTCTCAAAGTCTGGACTCGGTGCTACTATTGATCTTGGGCAAAATCTTCACCGTGTACATCGGGTCGCTTTCGAGTTCAGAAATCTTGAAAAAAGATTTCTAGGCTAAATGCGAAAAAGCTAGTAATGTTTATTGACTGCCAGACGCCAGTGATGTAAAAATTGGCCGAAAGCATTAAATAAATGTGCACACAATGCGTGTGCGGTATCACGGCTGCGGGCACCGTCGTCAGCGTGTGCATATCATTTAAGCTCATTATATTTCATATCAGTGCAGAACTCATGAGCTGAATGTTCTCATACGAGGACGTAACATTTTCCCCCAACTATACAGTATTATCTAAATGTTCTTGTCCGATCCTCATACTGTATGAGGACTGTTGCGGGTTCTTCTTTTGCCAGACCTCTTCCTGTTTAAAGACTGGTATCAGGTGCTAATGAAGAGAAACGCTGAGGAAACTTTTTAAATGAATGAATGAATAAGAACAGTAGATCCTGGGTCTCTGGAGGTTAATCAATGTCACGTATGGTGTATTAGCTGAGTTCATGTCTCTTGGTGATTTGCTCATAAATGACACACAAATGTCCCATTAATAATAATAATAATAATAATAATATTAATATATATATTATTATTATTATTATTATTATTATTATTATTAAATAATAATAATAATAATAATAGTCCTTGGCACTGATGGTCAAGAGCTCCTATTTAAAATAAAAAATCTCCAACATCTAAAAGCTAAATATCCGTCAAAATATCTTCACATGCTCATATAAGTCTACCTGGAGAAATTCTTGAAATGTTTGTAAAGTCTTTTCTCAGCACATGGCCACGTCATTCGTCCTGGGATTTCAATTCTGACTTGCATTCACAAAAGCACCCCGAAACAAAACAATGCAATGTACATGACATAAGAAATAAATCAAACCAAGATGGGGCAAGCTATGATGGATATAAAGATAATCTTTGGGTTGGTGTAATATGGCCTAACATTTATGCATTTTTTTTATGCTTTACCTAAACAAGCATAACCATGATAGCGCATGTCAACTCATAAAGATAAAGAGAATTAATTGTCATTTTGAACATTCAAAACATTCGAATATCATGCAAGGTTTTTTCCGTACTTTAATAACTTTGAAACTCGAATTCTAGATGGGTTACACATGATGTGAAATATTTCAAGGCTTTTTTTTAATTTATTTTAATTTCCATGATTATGACCAGATGATGATCCTCCACAAAGACGGACCGTCACAGAGAGTCATCATTTAAAGGCCTGAAATCCTGTATCCAAGCAGTAGAAGGGAAGAGTATGAGAAAAAGGTGTACAAACAACAGTGATGACTGCAGCCTTAAGATGACCGGCGAGCAAAGCCGATTCAGGGACTTGGGAGAGCTTCACTAGGAGCCGAGTGAGGCTGGAGTCAGTGCATCAAGAGCCAGCACTCACAGGAGCTTTCAGGATATGGGATTCAACTGTTGCATTCCGATCAAGCATCCAGCCTCTCCTGAACCAAGAGACTGAAGCGTCTCACCTGGACTACGTAAACTTTTACATCCATTTCATTTCAGAGTCGTCATGAAGGGAGGACAGGGACAGAATCCAAGGTGCTTGAAGTCTCCACAGATATGACAAATATCTAACATCTAACCAACATCTCCTCTTGTTGCTCCACTGTATTGTATCAAGGCCGAAGTCAACTCAGCCGGAGACAAACATGATGGAGATGACGAGTTCCTTTTCCCACCTTTTCCTTTCCGCTGACTATGATATTCCTGTGCTTGACTGCACCTGAGGAACCGTGTGTTGTCTGGAGGAAACAATATACAGTAGATGAGCTGAAGGCTGCCATCATAGCAAGCTGGTCTGCCATCATGCCTCAGCAGTGCCACAGGCTGATCACCTCCATGCCACGAGGAACCCCGACCCTTTAGTTGGAAGTTGGATGATCTTGGGATTGTAAATCCTTTTGCTTGTAAAATCCATAATCATCGAAATTCAAACCAAAAAGCCTTGAAATGTTTCACTTCACATGTAACGAACCTTGAATACACGAGTTTCACTATTTGAGACGTATAACCTTTCCACGGTGTACAGAGTAGCTCCTGTATGAACACCAGGATCCGGACATGCTTTCCTTTCTTGAAGTTTAGAGGGGGAAAAAAATGTCATGTTAAATACGCCGCAAAGTTTAAGCTCCTTAGTCTCGACGACTTTCTCGTGACATACATACTTAAACTGAAGACTAATATAGTATACACACTGCACATGTTAAATAGACCGCCTCATATTCAAAAAGCACGTTTTAAGATTCGTTAGTATTGGTGATGGGTATTAGAACAAACACATTAATGTAACCCTGTGAGCTGATTTACCGCCCAGCGTAGACAATGAATCAACAGTTCCTGACCAATCAGAAGCAAGAATCCGGCTGCGCTAGCTCGGCTACCACTGTTGTGTAATAACGCGTTCGCCCACTCTTTGCCTTTTTTTTTATTGCCTTAAGGGTTTCTCTTGCTCTCACTTGCAATATATTCAGAGAGCGAGAAGGTTAATGGTCAGATTGTATATTCTATATTACTGTGTACCGCCTTGCCTGGGATTATAACACCACCTCAAGCGGCGCATCTCCACGCACGGCTGTCATTCAGAGGGCTTTACAAATCACTAACATGCGTTCACTACTCAGGCAGCCCACCACCATCACGCTGCGTGCCAGATCGAGCGAGCGAGCGAGCGAGCGTGTTCAACGACCCAGCCCGGTGTAACGGCGTGCACGGGCTCTCCGTCGCTCCGCTTCCCTCCACGCCGGTGACGATGGATGGATTTATTAGGGAATAAAGTAGCTCTAAGCAGCCGAGACGCTTTTACAGTGGCCTCCCCCGCTGCTTCTCTGCACTACAATGTGCCCTATCAGACTTCTTACTGAGAACAAATTGAGAGACTGGAGGAAGGAAGGAGGGGGAGAGTGTGTGTGTGTGTGTGTGTGTGTGTGTGAGGGGGATGAGGGGGTGTGTGAGAGAGAGGGAGGGAGGGAGGAAGAGCGTCCTGGGTGCGTCGGCAAATGGAGAGAGTGAGTGATGTGCGGCCAGTTTGGCCTACGTCTGGTTTCCTGAGCAGTCGGTGCTGAAAGCCATATGGGTTGGGAGGGCGGGAAAGAGAGGAAAAGACCGAGAGAGAAAGAGACGCCACAAGCTCAATGCTTCTCTCAAATGAGTCATCCGCTGCCAGAGAGAGAGAGAGAGAGAGAGGTAAAAGGCAGTAGAGGAAGTGAAACAGGATGTGAAGAGGTCACAGGGTAGATGGAGAGAACGATGGCATTTTGAGAAGGATGGATGTGTCAGTGGAAGTAAGCAACATTGGGAAGCGAATTCTGGACATGACGACGAAGAGAGATAACGATAGAGGTGTGTGTGTGTGTGTGTGTGTGTGTGTGTGTGTGTGTGTGTGTGTGTGTGTTTGTGTGTGCAAGCCCGCATGTCTTTGATTTACCAGGCTGCCTTCTATCTGGTTTAGTCACAGGCAGCATGCAGCCGAGACGCCGTGGTAATGATATACAGCAGGCTGCTTGCTCTGACACCTCAGCACACGGATCTGTCAGAGCTGCCTCGCCATTGATCTCCCGGCGCCCGCCGCAAAGCATGCTGGGATGCACAGCTGGATGGGTTACCACCCCGAATATATTTCGGTCTCCGGGCTCTCGGGCGCAGGACCCCGGGACAGGGACGACGGTGCGACGGTCATGACTTTCCCCTGCAGCACCGTACCCACACCGTGTCCTGAAACACGCGGCGCGTTAATTGCCGTTTGACAGCGTTTTACAATTTTTGTACCCGGCGCCGCGAATGAGAGAGGCGGTGCGGCAGATTGTCTTCGTTACATCAGTCAAACAGTTGTTTGATGCACGTCGAGACTTCTGCTTCAGGGAACGTCTTCTTCACTTTGAGCATTGCTTTGAGTTCTCTCCCGCACAGACTCTCCTTCTAGCCTTTAAAAGTGTGAGAGAGAGAAACACACACACACACACACACACACACACACACACACACACACACACACACACACACAGGCTCTGTTCTTGAGCCTGAACACACACACACACAATTTAACGTCTAAGAAATAAGCATAGTCATTCACCGGACAGGTTCTCGAGCCTGGTCCTGGAGAACCCCGCGTCCTGCCCAGTTCAGTACGTCCCATGTCCTGGAACACCCTCGTCCACTCAGGAAGAGCTGATAATTCACTGTTTATGAGTGTCAGAGCAGGAAAGCACCAAAGTGCACAAGGCAGGAAGTTCTCCCGGAACAGGATCAGGAACCAGCGGTTTGAATTCCAGAATATTGAATGAAAGACTCAAGCTGAAGATCTCAGGACCTCCATTAGACACGTCTCTGTAACAAGAACTGTTTCAGGAACTCAAGAACTTTTTAACCTGGTTCTACATGTTAAATCCTGGCCATGTTGATCAAACAGAAACTTCACAGGATGTCTAAAATTTGGACTCTATATTTGAGAGGTGACTCAAGCATGTTTTATGACTTATGATATCGTGGAATATTTGCACATCTGGATTTTTTTTTTTTTTTTTTTGCACAAGCCGTGAGTCAGAAATGTCGTGCGAGGGGATTCACATGATTCTAGTGACATGATGTCTCATCCCAGAGTAGACAATTATGACTCTTAAGTGTCTTTTGTTTGACCTTGAAGACACTTTAAAGATTCTGTACAACGTACAACGTGTTCCCTCGTTCTTGAATATTCAAAGAACCCTTAAAGACGGCGTGAGAGACGCCTCCGAGTGGCGCAGTGGGTAAAGCGCTCGCCCTATCATCCGGAGATCGCTAGTTCGAATCCCGGGTGGTGCTGTAACCTCTCGCAGCCGGAGGTCTAGAGAGAGCTGATTGGCCGAGCTCTCTCAGAGGGGAGGGATGAGAGGTACATAGTGCTCCCACATTAATCACGGCTCTACAGCCAGTCAGGGGCGTCTGTGAGCTCGCGCAGCGGAGGGAGCGGATAGCGCCGTCCTCCGAGTGTGTTACGCCGCCCCCAACGGTGCGCGAGCGAGCAGTTCGAAAAGATGCGGTCGGCTGGCGTCACGTGGTTCGGAGGAAACACGTGATAGTCTTCGGCCCTCCCGGCTGAGTGGTAGTAGTAGCCTTAATGTGGGAGCCCCCTAGTGACGGGGAGGAATTGGACACGACTAAATTAGGGAGAAAATCGGGGAAAAATAAAAAAAAAAAGCACAAAGCACAAAATAAGCAATGTGATGAACTGAACTTGAGTAGATTTTAGCCAACTACACAAACATGAAAAATGGGTCACACAGGCAAAGGAATGTATATATACAGTGGTGTGTAAAAGTGTTTCCCCCTTACTGATTTCTTATTTTTTTGCATGTTTGTCTCACTTTAATGTTTTAGATCATCAAACAAATTTAAATATTGGTCAAAGATAACACTAGTAAAGACATCATGCAGTTTTTTAAAAGAAGATTTTTATTATTATTAACGGAAAACAAAATCCAAAACTACATAGCCTCATAGCCTCTGTGAAATAGCCTCCTACATAGCCTCTGTGAAAAAGTGTTTGCCCCCCCCCATGTTAAAACATAACTTAATTTAGATTTATCACACTGAGTTCTGTTTCAATTTTCGAGTTCAATTTCTCTAGCCACACCCAAGCCTGCTTACCGCCACACCTGTTCGCAATCAAGAAATCACTTCAATAGGAACAAATAGGATCAAAAGATCACATATACACAGTGGAACCTTGGATTAGCATAATTCGTTCCAGAAGTGGGCTCGTATTCCAAAATACTCGTAAACCAAGGTGAGAGTGTGACGCTCGGTGTCAAAATAAGAGTCGCATGTGTGAAGCATGATATTCGGCGCTCGTAAACTAATACTTGCTCGGTTTCCGAATAAAAATGTATTAAAAATCTTTGCTTGGTTTGCGGAACACTCGTAAACCACGTTACTCGCAATCCGAGGTTTTATATATATAAATGTGTATATATGTGTGTGTGAATATATGTGTGTGTGTGTGTATGTGCTAATATTAAGCAATACCATATTCCGGTAGAGGTAAAAATTTATTACTTTTTATTTATTTACTTTTTAAAATTTTACTTTTTATAAAAGTAATGACAACTTTGGTTCTACCTGACACACAGTATATGAAAGCTAAATACACACATCTAAATATAAATAAATAAATAAATAGATAGATAGATAAAAGCCATTGTCCTGTGCACCGATCTGTGCTGCTTGAGGGTTTTAATCACACTAAAACATAAAGACGGTAAACGGCCGACTTTTTCACCTTCCCATATCCACACAACTCACTCCCTCTCTCTTACACGTTACTTCCGAACTCTCAACACTAAAACGTCTCCTCTGAGAGACCCGGCCAGATGACAACCAAGTTGCTCTTAACACACGGGAACACAATAGGCAAATTAGATGTTGCACGTGTAGGCGGGTTGAGGGTTCGAGTCCTGCCTCTGGTCTGTGTGTGTGGAGTTTGCACACAGTTCTCCCCGTGCTTGGTGGTATGTGCAGTACCAAGAGAATGTGCACCTAAAGAAAATGAGGTTAACTGGCATTCTCATATTGTGTGTGTGTGTGTGTGTGTGTGTGCCCTGTGATGGATTGGCACCCTGTTCATGGTGTACCCCACCTCGTGCCTCAAGTCTCCTGGGATCGGCTCCAGGCCCACCGCAACCCTGAATACAGGACAACACAGCTGTATAGACGCTGAGGGACTGTTTGAAAGATCTAAAGATGTGCTGTAAATGATAACCAAATATTACTGCAAGGAAACTCAATTCTTGATTCAAATAAATAAATAAATAACGTAGCAGGGTACTGCACAGCATTAACATAATAAATACCATAAATCATAAAGTTTATTAAAGTTAATTTAAACATAAATGTAGAAATATTGTGTACAAGGTTACTGAATCTTCGACGTCTTTTATCAGCTCATGAAAAAAAAAAACTCATGTCCTCTTAAAGGAGCAGTTTATCTTTTTTTTTTTTATCAGGTGGCTATGAAGTCAGTAGAATTACAACACCACCGCCGACAACCCTTCCTCTTCCTCTGAAGCCAAACCACTTCCTGTGTTAGAACTACATATGCTTTAAGTCCCTTCACAGAAAGCACCAGGACTGAGCAGATCTGACCCAGCTCGTGTGGCACGGGGCATTTCTGGCTCAGAAGACCAAAACAACAACAAAAATAGTATAATGAGGTGTACAATGTAAATCAGAGGTTGTAAAGGGCCATTAAACATTGCAGGTGGTTATATGTCTACAGTAGAATCTGTATAAAGTCTGCAAGTCGTAAAGTTGAATCTGGTTTCGATTTTAGAAACATCTTCCTTTAAAAACCAAAATGCGAGACAGGACAGGGATAAATGATGTAAAGCATGATGTCTCTATTAGAACCAAAGCACAAAATGGTGAATCCATGCATGAACCGAGAACATCAAGCATCATCGAGTAAAAAAAAAAAGAAAAGAATTTTTAATCTATAAGACAAAGGGACATTCGGATGGTATGACATAAACCATTATAAGGTCACACTGAAACGCACACCTGTGTAATACAGAGCCATCTTAAGATAGAAAGCATATGGAAAAAATGAACACACACACCCACTGACACACACTCACACCCACCCACACACACACACACACGCACACACATATAAACCAAACTACTTTTCAAATGAGGTAGGTGACTGGAAAATGTGAGCGTGTTTCAGTGCCTGTGCATAAATTTTGGCAATGTGCCTCTCGAGAGAATGTGCCAGGTCACCATGTCACGCCGTGCCACTGCTCGAAACAGGAAACCTCAGAGGACCGGGCCGGGGTTGAGCAAGCTCCGCATTTTACAGTAAAATCTGAAATCAGGTGCCCAACCATAGATCACTGAAATTCATCTAATAAAGGATGAAGCATTCATTCATTTTCTGTGTGTGTGTGTGTGTGTGTGTGTGTGTGTGTGTGTGTGTGTGTGTGTGTGTTCCGGGCTTTTATGCTACACTTGTTAAATGGCTTGTTTAATTTTCATCTCGAATATCCTTCAGCACAGCGTTCCCTCTTGTGTTCCTGAGACGTTGCCTCTGGTTGCATTGCTATTGCATAAACCCCAGGAGACCGAGGTGGATGGACTCGAGATATTTGGCTGAAGTCAGCCCCCTTGTGGCCATCCAAGGAAACAAAGTTGAATTGAATGTGTTGTTAAGTTGGAAAGTTAGTGTTACGTAACAGACTACAAACAAAATGCTTACGTCCACTAGAGGGCGTCCTCATTAGAAAATTTAAGTTAGCAAGTTGTTACATCATACAGTATAGAACATACAGTGCTTGTGTAGAGGACTTTCACCACGGGACCAGCCAGCCAGTGTGTGTGTGTGTGTGTGTGTGTGTGTGTGTGGTCCTTCTAAGAGTGAGTGAATCAGGAGAAGCTGTAGTGGCACGAGGGAGTTAACACACAGTATTCTGTGATACTGCTGTAGGATGAGTATTTGTTGGTCCATCATGGCCACATTTCTGGTGGTTATTGTGTTGGACTGCTGATCAGAAGGTCCCAGGTTCGAGCCCCGACACAACCACTGTTGGACCCTTAAGCAAGGACCTTCCCCCGGCCTTCACCCTTCTACTCAAACCCGTTAGTAACTGCCGCAGGAATGACTGATACAGTATATATATATCAGTATATCTACGATAGTACAACACGGATGCACCCTGTCTTATCCTTTTCACTGACACTAATATGCTTTTTTTTAAAACTGCTTTCACAGATTTATTTGAAGGAGGAGGAATGCACTCACTCACTCACTCACTCACTCATTCATTGTTTATTCCACTTCATCCTGTATACAGAGTGGGGTCTGAAGCCTGTCCCAGGAGACTTGAGGTGCTTACAGCTTGTACACACACACTCTAACTCACACACACTATGTGCAATTTGGGAACGCTACATAGACTACTCTGCAAGTTTTTGGAGAACATTCAAACTCTCCACACACACACACACACACACACACACACACACACACACACACTCAGACCCGAGGTGGGAATCAAACCTGGACCCTGAAGGTAAAATTAGTGGTAAAAAAAATTTTTTTTTAATTATCCTCCTCTCTTGTTTTGGATGAAAGTCATGTGGTTAAATTAATTCATTATTTAAATTCCCATATTTGAGGGCGGCACGGTGACGCTCGACCAGGATTACTCCAAGATCTCAGGTTCAATCCTGATCAGGGGAGATTTGCAAGCTCTCAGGTCTCCTCCGAGAACATGCCAGTAGAAGAACTGACTGTGCTAAATTGCCCCTAGGTTGTGAAAAAGGATGTGAATGTTAATGTGCGTTGATTCTCCACTAACATGACCCAAAAATAAAATTCTTACTGAAGGTTAATTAATTAATTAATTAATTAATTAATTAATTTATTTATTTATTTATTTATTATTATTATTCCAGGAGCATGAGGCACAGGGCACACACACACACTCATTCACACACTACGGGGCAATTCGGGAACTCCAGTTAGCCTAATCTGCATGGTTTTGGACTGTGGGAGGAAACCGGAGTACCCAGAGGAAACCCACGAGGTGGGAATCGAACCCGGGACCCCGGAGGTGTAAGGCCACGGTCACAGTGCTCACCGTACCGCCTCTTTTCAAATGAATATACTAAAATGTTTCAAAAGTGCAGACGAGCTGCTCTGAGCGTCCAGTGTGAAGAAAAGAAATCCGGTCCAGGAAAAGAAATCGAATCAAATCCCCATGCTGTCCAGTCCTAGAGAAGAAAGCGAATGGATGGGTGGGCTGGGTGTGTGAAGGTGATGACTGTGTGTGTGTGCCGAGCACGAGGACAGATGAAAGGCTTCGGAGAGGCCGCTTTATCATGCACAGACCGCTCGGAAATCGGCTGGCGTCTCTCTCACACGCTCACACACACACACACACACACACACACACACCAATTCCGAGCAGGTCTATAGGAGTGCACTTAAATGAGTTTGTTTCTGGAGGAGGGGGAGAGTCTCCTGAGATAAAGCCCTCTTCAGGCTGGCGCTGATTGACGCTATAAAACCACACCAGAGTCGGCTTCCTCTCACCTCGCGCGGCGCTGCGCGTTCTCGAATGGGGGGGGCGGGCGGTTGGCGTCACGTGATGCCGCGCGCGCTCTCTCAGAATTGATTGATTCGTACTTATTTACTTCCGCTCTGTATTATTAGTATTTTTTTTGTTGTTGTTTGGAGTCCTGTGCCTGTTCTGCGCCAAGGTGTCGGATTTACACCCAGTGTGTGTGTGTGTGTGTGTGTGTCCATTTAGGGGATTGGAGTCACGTGATGTGGTGCGACAACTTCTTATCCTGTCCAACATGTTTTTTATTATTATTATTATTATTATTTGACCTCTACGGTTGTGTGTGAAGGTGCTCAGAGTGCGGAGTCTCCTGATGGTGTCCCCTTTTGTGCTGAGACATTTATAAAGGGGGTCAAACCTGACAGAAAGATGAAATGTATGCACGCCTTTATTTATTTATTTTTTAAATTGGGATTCTTGGATTTTGTCCCCTCCCTTGTTCGGCTTTATGGCGATAAAGTGGAGCAGGCTGAAAGGGGGATTTTACGCATGTGAACTTGGATGGAAATTACTTTTTTCCAAGCCGTTAACTCCTTTATTCTCTCTCTCCCTCATTCGGTCAAGGCCTTGTGACTTTTTTGTTTTGAGAGAATTCAAGGAAAATGAGAAATTAGCATTCCAATGTGTCGACTAACACAAATGTTTCGGTGTTATCACCATGAACTCTTTTTCTTGACTTTAGTCTGCTTTTTAATTTCCATCGACGTCTAATCCACGGTTGCCAGATCTTCCCCAACACACTCAAAAAAAGGAAAGGAAAAAAAAAAGTTCCAAAATGTAACAGAATACTCCAAACCCTACACTGTAAACCCTAATGCTCAAAGTAATCCAACATATTGAGTCCTGTTAACTTAAACAATTACACTTAGTTCAAATTAATAGACCTTGATGAGTATTTAGAACTTTTTGGTATTTATGAGTTTGTAGAAATGACGCTTTTCAAATAGCTGAACAAATTTGATGTTTTAAGTGACGGTAAGTACTTAAGTATCAGTAACTGTCACCTTAAAGTTCCACCAACTTAAAATCTTTAATCCTAGTGATTTTGTGTCTGACGTCATCAGGGACACTGGTGGATCAGTGGTAGGTGTTTCGTCTGCCATGTGAAAGGCCCGGGTTCGATTCCCAACATCTGGATGAAGTGTCTGTCCCAAGTCCAGATACAATGGGAGGGTAGCGCCGGGAAGAGCATCTGGTGTAAAACCTGTGCCAAGCTTGTGTGCGGACCGGATTGTCTGCCGTGGCGACCCATTGCTGGGAGCAGCCGAAAGACCAACAACAATTTATTTGATTTGAACTAAAAAAAAAATTTTTTAAAAGATAATTGCTATTAAATAGTATGAGTTAGGCTACTCAATAATGCAGGTAAAGAACGATTAATATGAATGAGCACAACTCAAAAACTGATAGTTCTGTTTACATAAAATTGGAAACATTTGCCAACTTATTTGGGTTTACAGTGTACACAGCTTTTAAAACTCCATTACACTCTGTCTAGAAAAAAAACTGATAAAGATACAGAAACATGAAATCATGCAGGATACCACGCAGTGACAACAAGGGCACAGTTTAGTCGCATTCTTTACACAAGTCACTTGTTTTTTGTTTTTTCATTCTTTATTTAATCTGTGCGGTTATTGAATATTGTGTACCTATATTATATTGCATCTTGTATATGACAAACGTTTAGTGTTTTATGTTAGTCTGTACTTTAAGAGCCACAAACAGCCACAGTCAAATTCCTTGAGTGTATTAACATACTTGCTGAATAAAACCTGGTTCTGATTCTGATCATTGTTCTTCCTCTTTTGCCGTTTTCATTAGGTGTTGACGTAGCGATCGTCTCAGGCACATGTTTGATTTGGCACAGGTTTTATGCCGGATGCCCTTCATTATACAGCCCTTCCCATTTTATCTGGGCTCTGACTGACATTCCTCGGGAGGCTGTTCTTCCTCAAAACAGGCAAAGATACTCCCGGTGTAATAACGGAGCACTGTTTGCAAGAGTCTAATATTGCATAATGTCAGATAACTGAACACAACTGACCCCTGAAAACTTCCGCGGTGTTGTTTAATAATTCATCTTATCAAGGCATTTTCCTGTTACTGGCTTATAATGAAAAGTTGTGAAAGTCCGTGAGTTTCCTGGGGCTTAAACATGGTTCCTTTCACCAAAAACAGAAAAGCCTTCGCACACACAAATAATAAGTATACGAACGAGCAGACGAGTGTATTGATGATTGTTTTGGGTATGCACAAATGCCACATGTCACGTTTCACACATTTGGTTTTTATGCACTTCACATGTTATAACTGGGATTTCTCAAATCAAGTGAACTTTCCACAAGTTTTATACTGAACATCAGATTCTGAACATCAGATTCTCCCACCCATGTGTTTATTTTTGACATGTTGAGGGAACCTTGCCTTTTTCACATCATCGCATATAACTCGCATGATTTTCCCTGTAAGGATAGATCGATCCTATTATAATAGTTTATTATCACTTTATGCGTAAGTAGATAGTCAGACAGATGCAGAGAGAGAGGGAGGGAGAGAGATGTAGCTGAACAGGATAGATAGATAGATAGATAGATAGATAGATAGATAGATAGATAGATAGATAGATAGATAGATAGATAGATAGATAGATAGATAGATAGATAGATAAAAAATCGTTTGGTAAAAGTGCGGATCTGGCAACACCCCGTCTGACCGTGAATGTCTGCTTGCTTCATGTGCTGCCCTCTAGTGGTGTCTCTGTGTCTCTGTCAGGTCCGCTACCTCTACCGCTCAGCCCCTCCCTCAGCCTGCTGTGGCCCCAGAAGAGAGGATGGAGAGGGCATGAGGGAGGGGGAGACAGAGCAGTGAAGTGAGGGAGAGTTCTGGGTTCAGAGGAGTGTTTAGTGGAAGTGTGTCGGGAGTGAGAGACAGGGACACGAGCTGGACTTACACACACACACCATGCGCTTCTGTGTTTAAACCAGCACTCTTTGGCACTTTATTCCAGAATTGGATTTTTGTTTTTTGTTTCCATGGAATACGGCACCACCTTGCATCCGACTTCTAGTTTAGTTCCAGTGGAGTTGTAGTGATCTGACACACACACACACACGCGGATGATGATGATGATGAAGATGGTGATGCTGGTGATCTCTTGTGTCCTGCGCGCGTTGCGCTCTCTATAAGTCCCGGGCTGAAGTGGATCTTTAGTGCCGTGTCCTGTGTGTGTGTGTGTGTGTGTGTGTCCCTTCAGCGGAGTCTCCGTGTCCAGGGACGCAGAGCGCACAGAGGAGAGATGGGTGTCGGAATGAGGCAGACGCAGCGCGCCTCGGCAGGAGTCCACGTACTGCTGGCTCTCACACTGCTCGCCTGTAACTCTCACCTTCTGGTGCAGGCGAACTCGTGGTGGTAAGTGCGCGCTCATGTCGACTTAATAACGTGGAGAGATTAGGAGCTAATGCCTGGGTGTGTGTGTGTGTGTGTGTGTGGTGATATGCACATGGATATAACTAGAGGGTGACATGTTTGGGATCAAGCTGCATGCTGCGAGCGAAGAACAAATGTGGAGGCTTAAACAACAATATTTACCTTCAGCTCCAAATGGTCGGGCTGTTTGTAAATAAGTAGAGCAGCATGGCGTGAGGGGGGAATTAGGGGACACTTTGCGCTTCTGGGTACAAATTAATACCATTGTTCACTTTGATCAGATAAAAGATCCTCATGTTGAGACATGAAAAGAAAAAAAGGAATCGATTCAATATGTGGGCTCGCTTTGGAGCTACAATCAGGTGTAGGGCGTAACTTCAACAAATATTGCACTTAAAAAAAATAAATAAATAAAAAAAAACATATACACCTTTTTTCCAGGTAGAAGTTTTGCCTGTATAAGGCATGTTAGAGTCTGAAGCATGGTGACAGGGTATGTTCACGGGTCCATGACGCGCTGATTTTCTGTGACTTTTCTAAGCTGCCGCTCTCTTATTTGCGCAGGTCTTTGGCCATGAACCCTATCCAGAGACCCGAGATGTACATCATAGGCGCACAGCCTCTGTGCAGCCAGCTCTCAGGTCTGTCTCAGGGCCAGAAGAAGCTGTGCCAGCTCTACCAGGACCACATGGTGTACATCGGCGAGGGCGCGAAGACGGGCATCAAGGAGTGCCAGTATCAGTTCAGACAGCGGAGGTGGAACTGCAGCACGGTGGACAACACATCTGTATTCGGACGCGTCATGCACATAGGTAGGTTTGGTTGAGTTTGTTGTTGTTGTTGTTTGTTTTTTTGCGTAATGCGTAATGCGTTGGCACCAATGCGCACGAGCGCGCGTGCATATAAAAGGTCGACTTCCCTTCCAGCAACAATCGAGTGTTAGTTCCGCTCAGCAATGAAACGAGGTGTAAGAAGCCCACTCTCTGAGGACCTCAGAACCCCCATCCACCCACCCATCCATCCACCCCCTCCCTCCTTTCCTCTTTCCCCTCCCCCCCCCTTTTTTTTTTCCGAGGGGTGATTTGCAGGCGCTCGCCAGGTTTATATGGAGGTGCTAGTCGCGCCATTGTGAAGCGCCGCTTTTGAAATGCAATTACGCGATGACACGGGGTCGGCAGATCCGGGACTCTATTTGAAGTCCTTCACCAAGGGCCAATAAAACGTCCCTCTGCGTCGTGGAGGCGCATCCGAGGAATGCAGGACACACACCCGTATTTCTTTTTCTTTTAAAAAAATTTCCCCACCATTTACATATATATATATATATATATATATATATATATATATATTGCCATAGGGATGATTTGATTTATCACACCCACGTGGAAAGGCAGGAATATGGTGTAAGATGTTCTATACAGTAAGACAGGATGGAAATAATGTAGAAGAAAAAGTGCGCTTAGATAAAGGTGGGAATTGCTTGGGCAGTCAATAAAACAAGCAGAGAAAGAAAAAAAAACTAACAAAAAATACATTCTTCTCTCTTTAATGCACATGGAGCAAGTGGGCGTGGGTGTAGGTAAAAGATAAAGTTGTATACCAACTGCAGAGTGGACTGCTCCAACAGGGTTTTGCAATTTATTTATTTTTTTATTTATTTTTGAGGAACAGTACACAAGCTCCGGAAACCAATGTGAAAAGAATGGCTTATATAGAACAATACTTATAAAACAAGTATTTACCCGATAAACTGAGTAAATCTTATTTTTTATTTTAAGCAAGAGGCTGGGCGAGAAAAAAAAATTAACCAAGAGACTGAGCATGACACCATTTAATTATTTATTTTTTTAAATCATTAATAAAAATAAATAAATAAAAAAGGCAACATTTATGTGCTTTAAATCCAAGAATTTTGCACAATTTGTGATTGACTTTAAAAACTGAAAGAAAAAAAGGGGGGGGGGGGAACCACCCCCAGGAAAAGCTTAAATATTGAATACAATCCTTAGAAGAATTTAACAGGACATTGAATTATTACATTTTTCTGTATTAAATATCTTCAATAAATAAATAATACCAGAATGCACAGGGAAATATCTGTTAAACATTGTTTCTAGCCAAATGCTCTTTGATCCTGTTTGAACCGTCCTGTAGGGATCAGTGGAAAACTTTCTAGGGTTCGGTTGGTGTTGGTGCGCCAAAGGAAACTAATATTTTTCTTATCTTTATAACACATATGTTGCCATCTGCAGAAATAAGTTTTTTTTAAAAAGTAATTTTTTTTTTTTTTGTAACAAAGTTCTCATTTTCAATTAGTCCTAGGTAATCTATAAATTCGCTTGAATGTTAAAAAAAAAAAAAAAAAAAACTCCAGGTATGTGTGTTATACGTAGTGCATTATATTATCATTATACAAAATGGTCCCACATGATACACTAAGGATTTGTTTCTTAGAAAGAAGTTAATGCTCAAGTCTTACACACTGTTGATACTTGTACCTGCTGTAATCATAAAGTGCTTCTTTTGTTCATCCCAGCACTTTTATTACCAATCAATTTCAACGCACTTTAGGACTTTACTTTTCTACTTCTGCAAACAGTAATGATTTAAATTCAGCTATCCAGTGTCATGTAAATTGATATATATAGTTTTCACTTTGTCATCTCTGCAAGTTTTTCCTTTCCTCTGTTACATCTGATTTAAAAAATGGTTCAAAATCTAAAATCAAAACCTGAGTTATGTACGCAAGCCTGTTTTGTGACTGTCTGTTGTTAAAATCATTACCTGAATTGAAATGAATCAGTTGCAGTGTCAAACACTGACCATGCTATGTGACTGAGAGATTCAGAGCTCGAGTCCTAAAAGATGGGGAAAAAAAAAACGCACACACACACTCCAGTCTGGCATGTGTTATTAAGTTATTTGAAATCTGCATCCCAGATGCCTGATACAACGGGAACAAATGTCAGGTAACACATGTATAACAGATGTGACATTTATATGAAGCTTTGTAGCGGGAAACCCATGCGCCTGCTTGTCGTGCCTGTTATGAAGCAGGGCTGCACATTGCGCCTGTACCGTGTTTTAATCTTCACTTTGATATTGCCCGATATCACAGAAGCTCCAGTATGAAAAACGAAGCCTGTAACATACCACTAAAATGTTTTACTGTGTGCCGCGAGCAGCCCGAGCAGTCTCGCCTGGTCCTGATTGTGGGTGCTTTGATGAACCACAGAATTCGCATTTAAAAAAAAAAAAAAACGTTTTTGTGGTCCGTCTGTAACACACATCAAGAATCAAATCACTCAAAGGCTTAATTAGTGCAGGCCATATCGCACTCGCAGGACACATGCAGCAGCGTAATTACATTATGGTATTTTCTGCTTTCTGCTCAGTCCTTGAGCACGGCCTGTCGCTCGCAGGTTCACACAGCGCTTACGTTCGTAAATTCTAAGCCCACTTTGTTCAGAAACAGATTGCTTCCATAAATCCGAGTAAAACCTTTTACGCCATGGCTGTAAACATGAGTGTTGCTTATTAATAAGGTCAAAATCATTATTCGTTAAAATAAGCCCAAGTTTATAAAGTCTACGGTGAAATTATTAAATTAAAGGATCGCGCCTTATATAGGTATTTATACATGTCTTAACAGGTTATGATGTAAATGTTCTTAAGAAACAATGCGTTTTACTTTACTGCTGAGGGGCAAATACTTTTTACAAAGGGTGCACATCAGGTCGTATAATAAGGTACAGGTTTTAAGGTTAGGGTTAAGGGTGGCTCTCAACGTTTCCGTACTTCTTCTTCTTTTTTTTTTTCTTTTTTTTTATGACTTCATTTGTGTAACTTGAATGTACAATGTCTCAACAAACCCTAAGGTCTAGACCAAAAGTGAAACTTTACTGTCTCAGGTTTTCTAGGTATGTTAGATAATAAGATAACGGTTCTCTTGTTTCTTGTCAAAAAACCTTCTAGCCATTTCAGGTCCTGTGATTTTAATGTGACTAAGGACACCCTTTTTGAACTCTTTATTGTCAGACAGTGGTAGAAATCGAAATGTAGATCATTTCCCTGTGATTTCTTTGTAATTGCCATTCCTCTGACGCCCTTGTTGCGTCGGGTTTTCTTTCTCCAGGCAGCAGGGAAACAGCGTTCACATACGCCATCAGCGCAGCCGGCGTGGTGAACGCGGTGAGCCGAGCATGCAGGGAAGGAGAGCTCTCGACGTGCGGCTGCAGCCGAGCCGCTCGGCCCCGGGACCTGCCGAGAGACTGGCTGTGGGGCGGATGTGGGGACAACATCAACTACGGATATCGCTTTGCCCGGGAGTTCGTGGACGCGCGCGAGAGAGAGAAGAACTACGCCAAGGGCTCGATAGAGCACGCACGCACACTTATGAACCTGCAGAACAACGAGGCTGGCCGAATGGTGAGGAAGAACACTCACTCACACACACACACACACACACACACACACACACACACACACACACATGATCCACAGGTTATGTTGGGTTGAATCGGTTTTTGTTCTGTGTGTATAGTTCTGTTGAACTGAAAATGAAAGTAGAATATTCTTTGAAGATACTATTACAATATTACACTACGTATACTATACTTTAAAATGTAATGTAATATAGCATTGTATAAGGTTCTGTAGTGTAGTATGGTGTAGTGTACTATAGTACAATATTCTATAATGTAATGTAGTGAAGTATAGTGTATTATAATACAACAGTATAATGAAGTACTGTGTATTGGCCTATGACATAGTGTGGTACAATATGGTATAGTGTAGTATAGTGTTCAGTGGTGTATTATAGGATAATCTAATATATTATTGTACAGTGTAGTATAGTATTGTGTAGTGTAGTATAATATAGTATAGTGTAGCATAGTATAGTAAAATGTAATATTTATAGTGTAGTATAGTATCATGTAATGTAATCTAGTATGGTGTAGTTTTCTATAGTTTAGTGTAGATAAGTATAGTGCTCTATAGTGTAATCTAGTACAGTATAGCATTTTATACTGTGCTGTAGTGTAGTATAATATAGTGCAAGTAGTATAGTGTAGTGTACTATAGTACAGGAGAGTAAAATATAGTGTAAGGTGTAGTGTAGTGTAGTATAGTATAGTGTAGTATAGTGCAGCAGAGAGTGTAGTATAGTGTAATGTAGTATAATATAGTGTTCTATAGTGTAGTATAATGTATTACTGTGTAGTGTAGAATACACATCTAAAATCTAACTTCTACAGTATGACAACTATCTTGTTATCAATATCAATCATTCCTATCTGTGTCTTATTTGAAGTTGCTGTTTAGTTTACTTTTAAGTAAAGTATTTATTAACAACCATAATAAACTTTAGCTTAGTATAGTACAGTATTTCATAAATTCATACAGTATCGATAAACTTAAGGTATTCTTCACATTAAACTTGAAACGGTCATCAGTAGTCTTTAAGAGTACTAAGAAGTGACTTAAAATACTCGTACATGTCTAAACTCTAACTAGTTTGCTCATATCCTGTGAACATGTAGTTGAAACATACTTTTCATTATACTTCAGATCAAATTGTACTTGTTAACAGATGTATTGGTAACTTTGAAAATATTGTTTAGAATAAACTCAGAACTGTTAAAAGTGTACTGCTGTCCCAGTTCAGTCTGATTCAAGTAAAATAAATAAATAAATAAAAACAGGGAGCTAATAGTATATGAAGTAGTAAACCTGGTACACATTATTACTTTAGGCTATACTTTACTATACTATACTATACTTTACTATACTATACTATACTTTACTATACAGCACTATACTATACTTTACTGTACTATACTATACTTTACTTGACTATACTATACTATATTTTAGTATACGTTACTATACTTTACTTTACTATACTATATTTTACTATACTTTACTATACTATACTTTACTATACTATACTGCACTGTACTATACTATACTATATTTTACTACACTTTTCTATACTTTACTTTACTATACTATATTTTACTATACTATACTTTACTATACTGTACTGTACTATACTATACTATATTTTACTATACTTTTCTATATTTTACTTTACTATACTATATTTTACTATACTATACTTTACTATACTATACTATATTTTACTATACTTTACTATACTTTGCTATGCTTTACTTGACTATACTATACTTTACTATACTTTACTTTACTATACTATACTATATTTTACTATACTTTACTATACTATACTTTACTATACTATATTTTACTATACTTTACTATACTATATTTTACTATACTATATTTTACTATACTGTACTTTACTATACTATACTCTACTTTACTATACTATACTTTACTATAATATACTATACTATGCTATGCTATACTATACTATGGTATACCATTGAGTGTTTTAAATGTTTTTTCTACATGGCGGAAAAATGAGTACCTTTATAAGCAAAACTTTACATACAAAACATTTTCTGCACAATTGACATTTCTTTGTAAACACACAGAGTCGTCCCTGTCACTCCTGATGTCACCTCTTGTGCTAACACATCTGGTGCGCTGTAATTGCACTTCGAATGCATTTCACGTGACAGCTTCCTGATCCAGCCTTGGGAATGATTTCAGCGTGTTCTTTCTTTGCCAGAAACATTCTGAAATGCTATCTTAAATCAATGGATGTAATATAAAGTACATATGAAAGGTTTCGAAAGACATGTTGCTATTATCCGTCTGTACGGAGACTTTTGGGACGCTTTTGTATATACTGTTTATAAAGAAAAAGATTTTGGTTTATTATCCAGGAACACAAGTACATTATGAGGTTTTGTCCTCAGTATCCATCCAGCAGTGGTGTATTTTAGCGTAAATAAGAAGGCAGCCTCTGTTGGTCCAGGAGATCATCCAAAACACACACTGGTGCTTTTAGACGTCGCACTCGCATACCAGAAACTTTATCACCATTTCAGTGCGTTTAGGAACCTTTTATAGTGTTGAGGTACTATAGGGCCAGCGGCTCGTAACAATGCACGTCGGTTTGGGAGCCAGCGCCATCTAAACATAAACTCGGCTTTTCGGTTGTAGGTTTTGGGCCCGACTACGGCAGAGGCAGCCCACATGTCTATACAGTGTAGTCCAGGACAGGAACAGCAACAACCACACTTCCCAGTGTTCTTTGAGGAATGTTTGTATGTCTTGGGGTGTGTGTTTGCGAAGAGTGGCCTAATAGCCCGAGCCAGGGGAAGAGATAATTTACTGGAAGTAGAAGTAGAAGACCAAATGGCCCACATCAGGGTAATGCCCTTGGAGTCTGGTCAGGGTCGCGAGGTCAAAGCGCATTCCTTTTGACGGGTCCATGGCCAAGCTCTGGACTCATCGGCCTCTGACATGGAAACGTTTAGCTAACACTGATTGTCTCTTAGATAAGTGTTCAGCAGTTCAAGGAGAGTCAGACTGGAACCTTTTCAAATCATGGCATATCACCATATTTTTGTAATTCAGTTTGGTTGTGATGTGCTGATTACATTCAGCTCAGACAGAAGTCCCTGTTGCTTGGTAAATCCACGGTGTCCACGATGTTCACAGCAACTTGTTTTTTTACGGCTGCTATTAACGATATCATGAAGCGACTCGCCTCAAGACTTTGCGCAACATTAAATCTGACTACAAGGATATAACAACAGTAGAATTGTCAAATGAATCTGGCGTAAGAGGGGAAAAAACGTCTCTGGATGTACGGCGAATGAGAATATCATCAAGCTTTAGGGTGCTCATGTTAACTCACCCTGCTTCACCGCACCACACCACTGTTGATTAATGTCGTATAGCAGCACTCCCACGAGGGTTTTATTCCTTAAATAACATTCCTACAACGTTTTGTAAACATTTGCGCTAATGATGGATTCGTCCAGAACCTGGTGCTAACATTTCCACAGATAAAAATGTTGCAGGAACATTCATAAGTAAAACTAATCCTTTTTTTTTTTTTTTTTTTTTACGACGGGTATCACCAGGGATCACCCGATACGATATTATCGCGATCCTTATGTGCTGATTCAATTTGTATTGCAATTCTGTAAGTGCTGTAAGAAACTTCGCGACTGATTTGCTCTTACTAGACAGGCAACTGTGCTACTGGTAGTGTAAACTGCGCCACCTATAGGACTACGGAGAAACTCCACCATCAAAATCCGTTTAAAAAAAATCGAATTTACATTTTGATTCACCATGTACACAATAATACGCACCAGTACGACATGCAGTGAAATGCTTACACCGATGTTTGTGACCTAAGAAAGGAAATAAGAGAGGCAAACGCCAACAGAAGAGAACGTAAAATATCGAATCTGCAATGTGTAGTAATTTTGGTACAATGAAAGTATAAAACGGAAATCGTTTTGGAGTCAATGTAACACGTGAATTTCCAGATCAAAGAATTGCAATACGTAACAGAATTAAAAAAAAAAAAAAAAAGTTTTTTCTCCCATCTCTGGTATTTTTATTAGCGCGGTCTCTGATGAAACAGTTCAGTACTGATGTCAGATTTCTTCCGTTAATCAGTTGCACGTTTGAGGAGCGAGTCCGGCATCTCGTGTGTGAGTGTGAGTGTGAGCGTACGTTTCTGTTCAGATCCTCTCAGGTGGGTGTAAAGCGAGCATCTGGCTTATCGGCGCTGCACAATGTCAGCTCAAACCCCCCCAAACACCAGACCAGGCAGGAATGTGCTCTGTTTTCGTCCCGTGCTTGCCGGCAGGACACACCTCTCTCTCTCTCTCTCTCTCTCTCTCTCTCTCTCTCTCTCTCTCTCTTTCCACGGTCCCCTGAGTGCTTTTTCTGTGTCATAAAAAGTCCATTTGCCCTCTGCGGTGGGTGTGGAGCTCGACAGAGCCTCTGCTCTTCCCCTGTTTGTCTTTGAGCAGATGAGCTTATTTAAGGTGTTTACAGAGCAGAAGCCCTCGCTCTGGGATTACGGCCGTCCTGAGTGGCCTCGGCTTTCAACCCCAGGTGAGGAGGTCAAGCCGCGGGTTGTGTCGTATGCGGGGACGAGAACCGACAAGCGTCTTCTGACCCCTCACCGCGCACGCCGTTTGCTTTTCTTTTCTCCTGGAGAGTTATAAGGCCAGAGTGTTTACGTTTGCCCTATTTGTCTTTTGGGGTATTAACTTTCCTTGGAAGTGGCTGACCTTGGCGGCTTTGGTTTCGTACAGCAGTTTTAGCTGTATGAGAGTTAGCACGTTTATCTTTGTTCGGGATCGTTAATAGAAAACCGTAGGAACGTGTACGTATGTAAAAGTCATGCAACACTATGGGATGTGTTATTATACAGGAGGTAGCGCAGCAATTCAATTCAATTTTATTTGATTTTATTTTATTTTCTAAACCAATGAGGTGTGAGGCAGAGCTAGTGTTATTGCACCCATTTTAATTGTTTTCCTAAAACTTTATCACCCAAAAGTGTTATTCCTCCTAACAGTCTGGAAAATTTGTATTTATTAAAAAAAAAAAAAAAAAAGGACATGTGTTATATGTGATAATAATAATAATAAGTATTATTATTATCATAATATTATTATTATTATTATTATTATTATTATATTTGCATTATTATATTACTTGCTTTAGACCAATTAAATAAAAATAAATCATATGAACACTAGCCTTAGCCTTAAACCTGATCTTAACCTTAATAAAAAAGTAATCTGTGCAAATTATTACAATTATTACAACTGTGAGACCATGTTGAGTTTTAAAAAATTAATTTCATATTCATTTAATCCCATTTTCATTTAAAATATTAAGTAAGATTACGTTTTTTTTTAAGGTATCCCACATTTAACATCACGTTACTGAGAAACTCCTTTGTTCTTAAGACATTCTGTTATAAAGCGCTGACACTGGAGACTCCTTCCATTAATGTTTAATGAAGCGTCTACTCAAAATAAATAGAACTTCACCATATATATACACATAAGCTTAAATGTGTAAACATTTCATATATATATATATATAGTGTGTATATACTATGTTTGTGTGAGTGTCTTCATGTATAAAAACTACGGCGAGGGCAACCGTGCTGCCGCGTGACCTCTGCGTTGTGTTGCAAGCCGCTCAGCTTGTTTGCCTGAGATTTGTCTTGCGTGGAGAAGCTCGGCACTCCGAGGTCTTTGTGCAGGTGACAGAAGCGGAGCGCAGGGAGTGATCGAGCTTCCCCGATGGCTTCCAGCTCATTGCCCCCGGGGGGGTGGGGGGGGGTGGGGGGGGGTGGGCGTGTGGGTTTGGTTTCGGTGAAGGAGTGAAGGATAGCGTGTGTGGATGGTGTGCGGTCATGGCTCTGTGGGTCACAAAAGGCTCAGGGCTTTGCAAAGGCGTTTGCCATCGCCACACAAAGTAACTGAAGCAGATCTGTCTGACACTGACACCAAAACACACACACACACATGCACACACAGTCTGAGCAAACATCCCTACGTTTATACCTTAAATGAACCACAGTGCAGTAAAGTTCAACACAAGGAGCACGAATAGGAGTGACCCGCGAGCCTGTTACACGGTATAATGAACGTAGAGCTATTGAAAGTTTCCCAAGAGCAAAAGTTAGTGTACCCCAAAATAAGAATTTTATCAAGCAATACGAACTTTTTAGCAAGTACAACAGGAAAATAGTTGATCTTATCATTTTAATACTAATTCTCCTGAAAATATTATCACTTCAATAGTTTGAATCTGTTCAATACCTATCCTTTGCACATAAATTCTCCACTCTAGTTTGATCTCTATGTTTTGTTTTTTCTTCCCTTTTGTCTTGTACATTTTTTTTTCTTGTTGCAGAATTGACTCACATCCTTCACATGTTACGCATACGTTTTTTAAAACACTGAGACATTTTCACTCTTGCCATTCAAACGCCATGGGAGCACAAACTCTTGTTCTTTGAACGTACCCCGGCATCCATAATCAGCGTATTCGGATGCGAATGTGGAATACACTCACGTTTCCTGTTTTTAAACCATATGTGTAAAAACCTTTTAAAACCGAGATAGGTATTCAGGTTCCCCTTTTAAACCCCATGGGGGGAGGGGTGTGGGTTGTGTGATGGTGGGGGGGTTCAGACCGAAATGTGGGATACACTGATGGTTTAAAATAATAATAATAATAATAATAATAAACCTTTAAAAAGGTTTTCCCATTTACACCCCGAGAGGGGGGCACAAACTTTTGCACGGAACTTCAGACTCTGGGTGTACTTTGATGTGTGTGTGGGGTGGGTGGGGGGGGTCACAAACTTTGATGTGGGAGGGTGGGGGCAAAAACTTTTGAATGTATTATGACATTAAAAAAAAAGACATTTGTAGCACTGTCAAAAAAAAAAAAAGGACTCGGGTATGGGTTTTGTGTTTGTGTGTGTGTGTGTGTGTGTGTGTTTGAGCTCCACTTTCTCGGGCTCCTCTTATCTGCGCACACCTTTAGGGCCCCGTTTGTTTACTCCAGCCTGTCCTCCACCCCAGCCGGCCCCGACCCCGGCCCTGTCTGAGCACGCATTATTGTGCTCGTGCCCAAGACCGTGTCCTCTCTCTGCACCAGTGAGTCTGACTGTCTCTCACACCATGAGAGCGAGAGAGAGGAAATAGATAGTGAGTGCATGAATGGAAGAAGAGTTATTGTTCCCACATGGGTTTGATCTGTAACGTTGTCTTTCGGTCGCGTTAAAGGTATAGGGTGTGTGTGTGTGTGTGTGTGTGTGTGTGAGAGACAGACAGACAGATGGGGCCAGGCTGGTAAGCAGGTAAGAGTGATGCTTGTCAGAGAATGTGCTTTAAAGTGTGAAAGCTCAGTCTTCACTCTTTATGCAAACAGGTATGAGGGAGGGGAAGCAGCAGCTGTCAGCTGAGGGGGGTGGCTGGGGGTGGCTGGGGGTGGCTGGGGGTATCGGCTCAGAGAATGCACCACCTCTACAAAGACGCCTGTTAAAGCCACGTCTCGCATGAGGTGTTAAAGGGAGGTGCCAGGCCAGGGGCCCTAGTGAGGACAGATACTGAAACTGATTGAAGGACAGAAAGTGAGAGAGACAGACAGAGAGAGAGAGAGAGAGACAGGGCTTTAATTTTCCCATGATTGCGACGCTACATTTTATCACAACGACACGAGAGCGTACGCACTGTAACCTCCTTTATACCTCAGTTCTACCGTGGATCTGTAAGATGTTGATTCATTTCCAATAACAGCACATCGTGTAACATGACGAGCTGTGTTGCTTTTCTTCTGTCTTATCAACATCAAGAGAGGGGAAAAAGAGAGGCTGGCGTGGGAATGACATAACACATAACAATAAGGGTGTTTCTTTTGCTAAAAGATTTAAATGACTATTTAAATCTTAAACACGACAATTTGCGCTAGAAAATACTTTTTTTTCCTTTTAATAATAAAATACTAACATTTTTTCTGTTTATTATAAAATTTTTCTGTATATTATTTAATAATCCTTGGGATTAATAAAATTCTCTATCTGTCGACAGAGCAATATAACACTTCTTCTGAACTTGGCATCATTAAAAATATAATTATATTAGAAAAATAACTTCTGGGGTGTAACAGTAATGGGTCTTGGTTGATTCATTTCCTGTAACTGTAATTTCCCCCTGAATGTTTAGTCCTGAGCATGTGTGTGTGTGTGTGTGTGTTAATAGAAGAACATTTGTATGTGTGGAAATGATTAATGTGAGTTAATTACGCTGATTAATTACTTCTTCATACCAGTCACTACCACCTAAGTTTTTTTTTTCCCCCCCACACAGTGTTTCCCTTTCTTGCTTTTTTCTTTCTCGCCTTTCACTCGTTTTTTAAGATTCAAAGATTAATTACAGTGATAAATAAAAACACACAAAGGCAGCAATTAGTCCCCTATAGTACTACTTTAAAAGCTTCCCTATTGATTCAGCTGCACTTTCTATGATCTGGGATCAGCAGGAAGTCCACTTGGACCTCACTGTGTTCGAGAACAAAATGACCATTCGTGCTATTGTTCTCCGACTGCGAGCACTGTCACTGTGTTTGTTAAGAGAGTGTAAACCCTGAAAGTCCTCAGGAGGCTGTAAAACACTTACACTTGGACAGACTTCATGCAATACACGATATTGGCCTGTAGAGGGCGGTGCAAGAGTGTAAAATGTTAAACTTGTACATGTACAGGATTAAATCTGGGAAACACTCGGGAGCCTCACACCCTGTTGCTTCTATGCTCTACAAGTGAGAAATGATTTAAATAAAAGGTACTATTATAAAGAAACTATTTCAGTCTAACCAGGGACGGGAATCACTAGGGACCTGCCGATACGCTGTAATCATAATACCTCGGTGCTGATTCAGTTTGTGTTGCGATTCCGTAAAGCTCATGATTTTTTTAAATCCTGATTTTTTTCTCTCTCCAGATTTCATCAAAATTTGAAGCAAACCAAATAATTCACTCCTACCACACGCCAGTGTGCGTATAGTATGGAGTGCACCACCTGTAGGATTATATAGGAACTGCAGCATGTTACCACCTCAAAGGCAAACATACCACATAAATTTAATATATACGATATAATTTTTTTGTAGTTAGTCGATGGATTCATTTATTTTGTCTTTTTACATTTTCCGCCAAAATCGGCCATATATTTTTGTTCAGAGTGTAAAAAAAAGTTCCTGATTATTTGTTTATTAATTTATTCAGAATCTGAGTAAGGATTAAACTTGTTGCGTTATAATACAAAGGAGCCGATGGGGTTTGATATACAAGTGCAGCCATTACAAGAGCATTTTACCAGCCTGACGAGTGAGAGGGTCACGTGTGGGGCAGAAGGTGTTTTTAATTTGCATAATCACACAATCTGGAGTCCTGGACGAGGGCATTTTACTGATAAGGACAAGTTTCTGCTATCAAATATACCTATCTGTCTGTTTTTTTCTTTTTAACCAGACCTTCAAATGCATTTAAAAATGATGCAGACTGTCTCAGTACAGATTTCATTTATGCACAGTAAATGAATAATCCATATATTCAAATATTTAATTCATTTAAATGTGTGCTATAATATTTTATTTATTATTATTATTATTATTATTATTATTATTATTTTTTTTTTTTTTTTTTTTACTTTTACCACTCACACACCATTTAGGTCTTTCAAGTATAATTGTCATTAGATGTACTAGTTTTTAAATAATTAAGGTTTGGGTTAAACTTATCAAACCCAAAATGATCAAACAGGCGAATAACTATATAACTCGATGATACAAGATTAAAAAAATGTAATGTTCTATATTGATCCGTAGGGGGCAGTATAAATGTACGAAAAATCTTATTTTACTAAGCCTTTTGAAAAATTTAAATCATGTGTCATCATTTTGTAGTTTGATTCCTTTAAGGGGTACGGTAGGAATATTTTGTGCCACATGGCTCCACCAACATGTGTACTGTAAAACCTTGGCGTTGGTATTGTTACTCAGCAGTAATATGTTCATTTCACTGCTTTTTGCCACTCGCATCATCTGAAAATTAGTGCTGGCTCTGCCATAGAAAGCAGCATCACCTTATATGTTTCGCATCACCCTGACCTCTGTATATATACTCGCATATATATATATATGAGACACCGACATTACACAATATCTCTGAGAAGCTTGTTTCTACATACAGTACGTGTCATTATAGCACACAACAGTTTCTTTTATAAATGGGCTGGATGGCTTTGTGATTCAGACATCGGACTACTGATTGGAAGGTGATACGTTTAGACCATCGTCGGGTCCTTGAGCAAGGCCCTCAACCCTTAACTGCTCGTGTATAATGAAATGATGAAAAATGTAGGTCATGGTGGATAAGGGTGTCTGCCAAAGGCTGTAATGTATAAAGATCGATTTTTTTTTTTGTAAACTATAATTACTGGTTTGCACATTTTCGTAAAAAAACAAACAAAAACAAAAAAATCAGTCCCAGCGTTCAATATCTGTATTCATGAAATATTCATATCTTTTTTATGTTCGACAATTAATAGATTTATGAGCAAGGTTTTCATGAAATGGAATTTTCTAGACCAAAAATGCTGAATTATGATGTTGAAACGAACTGTACTGTCCGAGACTGTCTTTATACATTTTTAAACAGTCAAATGGACTTTTTATTTTTAAGTTGATAAATTGGTGCATTAGGAAAAAAAAAAAGGTTCAATACCAACAAGAATATCAGCAATTCCTTTACAAAGATTGATTGCAATGTACATTTCCTTGTTCATGCATTTACTGATTGATTGATTTATTGAAGAAACGATCCTGATGATAATAACATGATATGGTATGATTGTAAATGCATCTCCGTCTCTCTGTCTCTAGTCGGTGTACAACCTTGCCAACGTGGCGTGTAAGTGCCACGGCGTCTCCGGTTCCTGCAGTCTGAAGACTTGCTGGTTACAGCTGGCCGACTTCCGGCGCGTGGGCGAGTTCCTGAAGGAGAAGTACGACAGCGCCACGGCCATGCGCATCAACCGGCGCGGCAAGCTGGAGCAGGTGAACCAGCGCTTCAACCCTCCCACCACCGACGACCTGGTGTACATCGACCCGAGCCCGGACTACTGCCTGCGCAACGAGAGCACGGGCTCGCTGGGGACGCACGGCCGTCTCTGCAACAAGACCTCCGAGGGCATGGACGGCTGCGAGCTAATGTGCTGCGGCCGCGGCTACGACCAGTTCAAGACCTACAAGCACGAGCGCTGCCACTGCAAGTTCCACTGGTGCTGCTACGTCAAGTGCAAGCGCTGCACGTCGCTCGTCGACCAGTTCGTCTGCAAGTAACCCGAGACACTCGTTCCCCGCCGGGTCGCGCCGAGCAGTTCGCAGGCGCGACGAGGGACGGACCTTCTGGAGCACGGAAGGAGTGAAATGTAAAATGTAAAATGCTAAATAAAATCTAAAGAAATCTTTACGTATAGGTATTAATTAAGTACAAGTGTGCGGCGGACGGTGATTTTTCAACACTTTGGACACATTTTGAACCCGGTCAAAGAAACCAAACCAGATTCATCACGCTACTAATCCAGCATGCTGCTCCGCTCACCTCTCTCTCTCTCTCTCTCTCTCTCTCACGGACGCTCTCCAAACCTCCCCTGCGACAGAGCTCTTAAACTCCTCGGGTCGGCCCCTGACCTGGAACGCTAGACTTTGGATGATGTCTGACGGTGTGTGTTGACCTGTGAAATCTATGTTGCTACTTAAAGCATTTATAATCAGCAGAACCTCTCACCTTCCCCCGACGATTTCAGATCACCACCAGACTCTTCAGTTGTTGTTGTTGTTGTTTTGTTGCCTTTTTTTTGACCTTGAGAAGCTTTTAGCTCAGATCACTATAAACTCTTGTGACGTTCAGAGCTCTCTGTCTTACCGTCGCCTCCAGGAATTTCATCTCCTCCCGGGATCTCTAATCGATGACAACAAGTGCCTGAAAACAGGGAAATTCAGATTGAAAGAGCAAAGAAGAAAAAAAAGAAAGTGGGGCTTTATAATAAATAAGGACTGCAAAATAATATTTTAGCCGAACAACAGTGGTTCAGATTATATTTTATTAATTGCTTGTCATGTTATACATCGTATGTATTGTTCTGATTTAATATTTTTTGATACAGAGGCTTCTACTGTCGAGTTTTTATTTTAGCAGGGGCAAATATAACAATAATAATAATAATAATAGTCGCCGGGCCGCGGAGGAAGATTTTAGTAAAGTGGCCTTTTATCAATCAGCGAGTGAATGCAAAACTTGTAAATAACAGTCCATGTATGCAAATTACACTTCGTGATTACGACGTCCATGATTTTATATGTTAATCCGGATCTTTTGCTGGCTAATCACCATATGCTTGTTGTGTATATGTATTTCCCCATCATTCAAACCAGTAATATTAAAAATATGAACAGAGATGATTATCACTTATGTGCCATCTTATGCTCTTATGTTGCTTTATACTACATTTGGATTCTGATCGGTCAGTTGCAGGACTCATCACCGGGGTATGTTAATGTATGATAGCAGGTCATTCATAGGGATTTAGCTTCATAGCTAATCTACGCACACAAAAATGCATTTTATATAAACAATAAATAAATAAATAAATAAATAAATAGAAATGTGTTATTTAGTATAATACTGTGCAAAAGTTTTAGGCATGCTGTGTTTTTTTTTTTAGTACAAACTTTGTTATGCATGTTTATTTTATGACTTCATTATTGAGTTCATTGTAGGCAATTCCAAAAAACATTTCTGATTTCCAAATATTAGTGTTCGAGCAAAAAAAAAAAAAATCTAGGCAAGAGACAAAACCAGTGTGTCAAGTGGAACCTTGGATTACAAACATAATTTGTTCCGGAAGTGGGCTCGTATTCCAAAACACTCGTAAACCAAATCGAATTTCCCATAAGAAATAATGAAAACTCAAATTATTTGTTCCACAGCCCAAAAAATAAATACAGAAAAATAATTAATACAATATATAAAGTCAAAATGAAACAAATTAACATGCACTTTACCTTTAAAAAAAAGTTTAAATAAATCCTGACAAGTGTTTCCATTTGTGCGTGCAGGCGCCGTGTATTCGTGTGTGTGTGTGTGTGGAATTAGCCCCTTCTCTCGCCTCGTCTTTACACAGTAAAACTCTTCCTCCCTCACGACCCTCCTCTCTCTAATGACACTCGCGTGAGCGCATACTAACTGAATCACTGTTGTTAAGTAAACAAAAAAAACAAATGAACCAGCAGTTTACATTCGCGACAGAAATGAATCGCGACAGAGCAGAGTTTCTGTCTAGAGCAGAGAGTATGTGTCTGTATGTGCATGTGAAGCCGGGGAGGGGGGGTGTAAAGGCGAGAGAGCGTGTGTGTGTCCGTGTCAAATTACGCGCATGCTCACACATAGGAGACACGCTGAAACAGAGAGGGAGATATTGATTATACCAGTAAGAGACGAGCACTAAGACCCAGCAGGGGAGACGATGACCCACAATTCCACAGCACAATATAGAGAAAAAACATTGGCTCTTGTAAACCAAGACTTGCTCGTTTTTTCAAGTCAAAATTAATAAAAAATCTTTGCTCGTTTTGCGGAACACTCGTAAACCACATTACTTGCAATCCGAGGTTCCACTGTAATTATGTAAAGTTTTTTTTTTTAATTTATTTTCAAACTATACAAAGAAAACACAAGAAAACACAACAAAAGAGAACACAAAACCATATATGGTAGGTGGATCAGGGTCTTTCCATTGATCTCAAGGAATAATGTGATCTCGGTAAACGCTTCCTCTGATAGAAGCTGAGAGCTGAACCTCCAGGGACGGTGACTTGATTGTGTATTGGGGATACGCATTTTCATAGTTAGGGGACCGTCATCAGATATAACTATAGCGCCGTAATGACACTTGGTAATGAAAGGAAGAAGTCTCTTGTCCAGAAAAAATTTTATCTATACGGGAAAAAGTTTTATGAACGGAGGACAAGAAGGAATAGTCTCTGGAAGCAGGATTACGAAACCGCCAAATGTCAGCTACACCATATGATTTAAGAAAAAGTTTAATTGTACGTGCTGATTTAGAAAGGGGAGCGTTTTTGGACGAACTACGGTCTAAAACGGGGGAGAGTGCACAGTTCATGTCGCCACCAAGAATAAGGTGGTGTGATGTCATATTTGGTAACCGAGAGAAAAGATTGGAGAAAAATGCAGGGTTATCCCAGTTCGGTGCATAAATATTGGCCCACCACAATAACATATCGCCCTGAGGAATCAGCCTCTACACTAATCATACTGAATGGCGTATTTTTCTTAATAAGTCTGGCCACACCTCTATAGCTTTTGAATGAAAATTGGAGTGATGTATCTGTTCCGCCCCACTCTCTCTAAGCCGGAAATGATCAGTTGTACGTAAATGAGTCTCCTGAAGAAATGTGATGTCTGCATCAAGTTGTGCAAATATCTTTTTACGTTTCACTGGATGGTTAAGTGACTTAACATTCCAGCTCACGAAACTGACTGAACAGCCATCCAGCCCTT
Organism: Clarias magur; assembly: GCA_013621035.1. Classification (NCBI taxonomy): domain Eukaryota; kingdom Metazoa; phylum Chordata; class Actinopteri; order Siluriformes; family Clariidae; genus Clarias; species Clarias magur. Next base: position 50,672 of record QNUK01001325.1, read on the forward strand.
TACAGGTTTTTATACCCGTCATCTTAAAGGGAAGTGTTTATATATATGGAATCTATAAAAGCAACATGACAACAAGTCAAAATTAACATGGACATCTGACAGAATTGGTCTGGTAGAAAAAGAAAAAAATGATGAACCCCCCCTCCTCCCCCCTTATCACCTACAAGAACATGGTGAACTTGATACCCTTTGCAAACTAATCCACACATGAAGTGTTTGTGTTGGGAGCTCTACAGAGCCGACAGCTCACGCTCCCGCCAAACCCACCATACTAAAGGAACTCAAATAGCGCATTAGGATATATCGTAAAAAACCTGCGGAATAACATAGTAATAACAATAACAATAATAATGGTAATAACATTAATAACAATAGGAAAAGAAGGAAATAAAACTAAGCCTAATGGCACCGGCAAAGGCAATAATATTAGACACTTAAAATGCAACTAAGCAACTTGAGCTCACAATTGAGAAAGAGCAATATTATATAATTATTAAAAGATATAGTAAAAAATAAAAAATAAAATAAATTAATAATAATAACAGTAAATTAAATAAATACAAAAAGAGAAGGAAACCTTAACTATGCATTTATAATAGAATCAGTGATGTTTTCATCAGCAGCGAGACTATTAAGTAAATATTGTCATGTCAAAATTATCCGTGGAAAGTCTCCCGCTCATGACTGAACAGTACCTTCTACATCCTCTAGGAGGAGCTAAAAACAGTGCAGACACAAAGGTCACTGCTCCACTGAAGCGTGATCTAGGCTGGAAAACGGTATAGACGGATAGAAGTTAAGTGTTTATATGATTTTCAAGCCTCTGTGGGGATAATGTTCTTCTTAATATCCTCATCGCTTCCTCTGCATCTGTAAATACCTTTTCTCTTCCGTCATGTGAAACACGTAAACGGGCTGGGTATAGATGCCAAACCGGGCTCCCTGACGGTTACGCAGTAATTTCCGAACCTCCGTGAACGAACCTCCGTGAACGAACCTCCGTGAACGCGGCCCTGGCCTTGGCGACGCTCGCAGTATAATCCGGAAAGATGGCGACTGATTCTCCGTTAAATCTCAGCGGAGCCCGAGCGCGCGCACGCCTCAACACCTCGACACAGTCTTGGTGATAGTGAAGTTTAGCCATGATGACACGCGGTTTCCCATCCGATCTTCTCTGAGCCTGAATCCTATGCGAGTAGTCCACAAGCACATCTCTTTCCATTTGTGATGTTTCTCTCAGCAGCCTCGCAACAAACGCAGTGGAGTTTGATCCATCCGTCTCAGCTACTCCCACAATCCCGATATTACATCTTCTCATCCTTCCCTCCATGTCCTCGCATTTCCCTCTCAGCTCAGCTATCTCTGGTTTTAAACCAGTCACCACAGATTTTAAAGTCGTCGCCTCGTCTGACCACGTCGATGGGCCGCCTTCCGCCTCCTCTATCACGGTCTTCATCTGCTCTATTTCTATATTGTCTTCTTTTAATGAGCGAAGAATCTCGGATTTTAAGGCCTCAACGTGCCTTTTCTCTGGACTGCCCGCAGGGGGTGGTGTTGCTCGAGGCCGAGTGACGGTGGAGCGCGAGGACGAGGCGGCGTTGGGCCTAGTGGTGGATGAAGCGTCGTATTTATATTTGCGTAGCTTTTCCGCCATTGACCCGCATATTAATTTCCCCCCTTATTTCAAAGCGAAAATCATATGAGATTTTATATAGCGTTTTGTAAAATAAAGCGCTTATTTATATTTTAAAAAAAAAAACAAGAGCCAAACACGTCCTACTCCATTGCCCTGCAAGAGCGCCCCCCTGTGGAGCTCGTCTGTTCTCCCCGTGCTCAGTGGGTTTCCTCCGGGTGCTCCGGTTTCCTCCCAAAGACATGCAGATTAGGACTAACTGCCGTTCCCAAATTGCCTGGAGTGTGTAAACATTGTAAAATAGGAATAAATACAGTGTAATCGCCATTGGCCTCCAATTGGTCCCTAGTTGGACTACAGAGGTTCATGGATGGATGGATGGATGGAATTTCATCCTCCAGAGATTCATCACACCAATATACATACTGACTTGTATTTCATTAATTACTGTTTACCGCCTTTTTTTCATAGTAGTTCTTTGGATGCAGACTTATTTGAAAGACATCCCCTCTCTACAGCAGTTACAGTATATGCACGTGCCTAAGACTTTTGCACAGCACACGCGTATACGTGTTACACATTCGCACGGTGATGAGACGTTATTGACAATTTTGCAGGGAGTCTCATGTGGAGCGTGACATCTCTTTCTGACGCTCTTCAGGACAGCAGACTTTACGCTTTGCTTTGCTCGTCTCTGCGACATAACAAGCTGCGTTTTTTAATGCCTTATTAACTTCAAGAGAAAGAAAGAGAGAAAGAGAGGCTGGTGAGGAAACGACTGTTTATAGACGCTATAAAGTGAGAAGTGATAACAGGAACAAACTGATAACAGATGTTCTACAACATTCGTCATAATCCTGATATGGACATAAACTACTTGAGGTATTTATCTTCTTTCCTGCTCTTGAGATACTTGTAATGTTAATCATAGCTCCAAGAAAAAGAAAAAAGAAAAAGAAAAAAGAAAAACATGCTTTGTACTGCTTAGATTTGCACTTCAGGGTACTCGTTACAGATCCCAGTGGTATCTTCTTCTGTCATGCAGCCACTGACTGCGTGCTTTATATCAGGGGCAGATATATTTTTGTAGCCAGGGACTGCTTTATGTGTGAAATGTCTTCATCGGTGTGGATTTATTTCCACATAAAAAATTCAAAGAATACTTTCAAACACGTAGAGTTTTTTTTTTATGCCTTAGGTAACTTTAGAGTTTGGACCATTTAAGGACACCTATTATGCAAAAGTCACTGTTTATTCATGATTAGGTCTCCAGTGTGGGTGAACAAACAAAAAACGACAAACAAACCATTCCCTGCTTTTTTTTTTTTTTTTTTTAAAGAAGAAAAAAAAAAACAGGGTTTAAACAAGCCAATTACATCATCATCATCATCATCATCATCTTCGTCTTAGAATCCAGTACGTTACATTACCATAAACTGTGTGTCTCATTCTCCCTCATCCTCCCGGGCCTATTAAAAAAAAAAAAAGGTCTAATCTAATGCTTCCTTTCTTGATCTTGTCATGTTCTCATGTTGTCTGTGTCTCGCCCTCTTCCTCTGCTTGTATCCGGCATTTGACCATACGCTCCATTTTCTCTACATGTTCGCTCTCAGTAACTCTCTGCGCCTTGGACTGAGGTTCTGTAAGTTGCATCACCACCACCTACAGGTCTCACTCTCTTACAGTTACTTACAGTTCAGTCTTCCTAAAAAAAATGTAAAAAAAAAAAAAACATTAAATGCTTTCTTCTCTAATCATCACTGCGCGTTCTCAATCCCCTTTTTTTCCCCTTTTGTGACCTCATAAGCAGAGCCCCTCCCCCCCAGCTGTTCTCAGTATCTTTTTTTCTATAGAAACCGAACTGTTGGATTTGGAGGAATGAAATAAAAGGAGCTTGAGGTTTGAAAAATGTATGAGAGGTATTTCAGCTGGAGAATTAACACACACTCACTGAGAGGGAGCGCTGAGACCTGTGCTAGGTTGTTTAAGAAATAGTCAAATATGGGACCTTTAAATGGGCGGCACGGTGACTTAGTGCTTAGCGCTGTCGCTTTGCACCTCCAGGGTCCGGGTTCGATGTTCCGGCCAGGTTCTATTCCCGTCTCTGTGTGCATGGAGTTTGCATCTTCTCCCCGTGCTTGGTGGGTTTCCTCGGGGTACTCCGGTTTCCTCCCACAGTCCAAAGACATGCAGGTTAGGCTGATTGGTGTTCCTAAATTGCCCGTAGTGTGTGAATGAGTGTGTGCCCTGTGAAGGATTGGCACCCCGTCCAGGGTGTACCCCACCTCATGTCCTAAGTCTCCTGGGATAGACTCCTCCTCCCTCGCCCGCCGCGACCCTGAATACAGGATGAAGTGGTATAGACGATGAGTGAGTGAGTGAGTGAGTGAGGGACCTTTAAGTATAATAACGTCGATGATTGTGATTTGAACATTTGATCTTATCTGTTTTCTTTGCTAATGCCAGATTAGACGAGTATTGTTGAGTAGCAAGCATCACAAATTTCACTACATAACATTAGAAACAAACTTGCTTTATTACAATTATAGGTAATAATAGTCGCTTGACACATGAAAACTAGACATTAAAGTAAACAGTACTTATTAAATATTTGGGTAACCCGTATTGTTTTTATCTCGAGGTGACAAAGTATCAAATAATAACATTTATATAAAAGGCACTGGTACTTTTACTGGTACTTTTAATCGCATCCACATATGAAATATTGAACGTTTAAGTTAATGTCATGTTTTTATGTATGTATTAAACTGTATTTAAAGAAATGACTTTTAGTGACTATTTTATCGCCTGTGATAAAATACAAATCGCTGCACTAAATGTGCTAGCCAAAAGTTACTGTGAGACATGGAGGACATTTCCACTGTCAACCGTAGGAAGCCCTCGACCCAGGTATGTGCTACTTTAGGGCTATAATCAACTTTGATAAGGTGACAGACGTTTTTCTTCATCCTAACAGTGTGTCATGGTATTTTCCTTTGATATCAGCATGTTTTTAGCATTCCAGATGCAGTGCCGGTCCCAAGCCTGGATAAAATGGGAGGGTTGCATCGGGAAGGGCATCCGGCGTAAAGCCTGGGCCAAGCACGGATCGAATGGTCCTCTGTGGCGACCTCTGAGTGGGAACAACAAAAAGACAACAACAAAACAACATCGGCATGTTTTTACCCCTTCCGCACAGTACACGTGCTTTAATCCACAACTGGCATGGAAATCGACTTGTCGGCCATTTGGATCAAAATAAACAAATGAATTATTTTAGCTTTTCAAGTCTGTTAAGACGCTGTTGGGTAGAATAGCATGACTTGGGACAGGACAGTGCACAGAGCCCCCTGCTGGGCAACTTACATTTCACCTTGTTACACATATCAGCAGTTGAGGGTTAAGGGTCTTACTCCAGGGCCCCCAGCTTGGTGCTGGTGATGGTAACCTTGGAAGATCCATCATTTAAAGCATGACAATAAAATCCTACCTAATAGGTAAGTGTTCAAGAAAGATTCTTAAAGCTGCGAGTGTCTACTTTTTTATGAACCGTTTACCACTGCTGTGGAGTGCCATCACAAAATTAATTCAATGCCGAATATGGGCAGTGGCAAAAACGTGTATTCGTGTATCAAAGTCATTTATGACAACTATCTAAACAGGTTAGTTCCTTATTACTTTGTTTCATAGCAGCTAAGACCTTTTACTGTTATTTTACTTGTATTACACTTCAGTTCTAGTAACAGTAATAAGTAGTTCGTATTCCTCATTGAGTGCATTTCTGACTTTAGAACAAATGCATAATCTGCTAGCATAAGGGATTTTTATTCCCTGCAATGTGAATACCAGCGTTCTATAATTTCCTCCTACCCAGAACTCCTCCCTCCTACCCCAAAACCAAAAATACATCATGCTGTATTTTAGCACCCCACCCATAAAGCCATGCTACTACACCATTTGTGTTATTTATTGGCCATTTTGTTTTATTTGCATGGTTATTTTTCCAGCTGACCGGGTGGATTGGTGGATAACATTAAATCAGCCTGTCAAAAATTGCTACCAGTTTTAGTGAAATCGCAAAATGCCACCAGTATTTCAGGAAATGTTACCACTTATAAAACTGCACTATATTTTCACAGTGTTACAACCATTCAAAACTATAGTTATGATGTATTGAGAAAGTAGCATGAACTAATGTAACTATAAATTAGTGCTACTGGTAGGTAATTCTGGCAGGGTAGCAAAAAATGATTGAACGCCGGTGTTCTGCCAATTTATGCTACCTATCATTGTTTCCTGGGATGTTTTTTTTCAGCCATTTTGTTGGTTTTGTACTGGGAGCATTATTTGATTATTTGTTATAGTCCATTTACCCCTTTAGCGTTTACCATTTTCTTATAGGGTAGCGCAAATAGATAGAATGCTATGTATTCGTGCTATGGTAGCTTTTTTTGACAAGGCAACACAATTTGGCGGAAAAAAAATAAATAAAAATAAATGTGGTTGAGAAACTATGCAATGTATTGCTATAATGGGGAATTACGTTTCCTCTGATTTCACCTTAAATAAACTTTCTTGCAACCACAATGAAGAAAACATGGGGATTATCTATGTTAGAACAAGGGGAGCACTAACGAAGGGCACTGCAGATAGAGAATGCAGGGTGTATCAGGGAATGTTATCAAGTTTGAAACCTTGTGTGAAAGTTCAGACAGATCTGTCATTAACATCTAAAAAAAAAAAAAAAAAAAAAGCACAGTTCGCACGCTTTTAATGAACCTCTCCCTTCCTAGGAGGAGAATTGAATAGCATGATTTATAAGGCTGCTTGGTCTCGTTCTCACACCCAGGTTTTGTTCAAACTGACTTATAGGGTTTCGCTCAGGTCAGGGCCTGTAGAGATCGTGTCACGATGTGTATATACAGTTTGGTTTGCAGTTAATAGATACAGGAAGAAAAAAAAACACTCTCTCGAAGAAAGAGTGAACTGGAATAAATCCAGAAGGTTTTGCTGTGTAAGTGGTTTTTAGGATCAGGTGAGGTTTTATCAGTTTAGATTCAGCTATTCATTTTTACACAGATGCAATACAGATTGTTATCACTGATCAGAATCATTATCTAATAAACTTTGACCTGTTTGGTGTTTGGTTACGACACTATGAACGCACCACGCCACTCAGATCCAGAGATGTCAGATATCCAGCACAAGGTTGGCGCTTAAAATTATTGGCACCCCCCCCCCCCTAAAAAAATGGTTGCATGAAATAAACATCGAACTTTCCACTTGGAAGCTTGAGGAGAGGAAGTCCAATTGAAAATACACATGCGACTTTGCCCTTGAAAAGAAAGCAAATTCTTCATAAAGGCTGTACCAACCTACAAATTGATTTCTTTGTTAAACGGCACCACAACATACGTGAGATTTATTATGATTTGGCTTACAATTCTTTTACTGCTAGATTTATTCACTGGACAGAGTAATTATTTTGACACCTGCAAACAAGTCTTTAAATAGTTTGGAAGTAATGCTATCCTTACAGAATTTATATAAAAAAAAATGGCACTCCTAAATATTACTCACTCACTCATTCTCTATACCGGTTATCCTGTTCAGTGGCCTGGAGCCGGTCCCAGGGGACTTTGAGCATGAATCAGGGTACACACTGGACGTGGTGCCAGTACATCACAGGGCACACATCCACTCACACACTACTTTACAATTTGCCATTCAGCCTACCCTGCATGTCTGCATGAGTGTGGGAAAACATGCAATCTTTACACACAGACACGAGGCAGGCTTTGAACCTCGAATTGAGAGGCCACAGATCTAACCATTATGCCTTCATGCTGCAGTCGGATGGAGACAAGTTATCCATTGATTTTGAAGGATCAGCCGTTCCACTTGCTGAATGTGCACTGGAACGGTTGCAGTGAGCTCCAGGATCTACATTTACCAACATACAGGCTACTTTAAAACGTGTGCACCATTCAAATGTCTTACTGCAGCTTAAAGTCTTATTGTCATACTGCGCTTGAAGTCTTCTGTCACCAGACATTTCATCAGTCCCAGATTGACTTGAACCCCCGATGTATATAGAGTCAATAACTACAGACCTCCTAACCTCATGTGGCCTTCAGACTAGCTCAAGAACAGTGCATATAGAGCTTCATGGAATGGGTTTCCATGCCCGAGCAGCTGTATCCAAGCCTTATATTACCAAGTGCAATGCAAAGCATCAGATGCAGTGCTGTGAAGCACGCCGCCACTGGACTCTAACGTCTTCTCCGGAATGACGAATCACGCTTCTCTGTCTGGCCGTGTCTACGTTTGGTGGTTGTAAGTATATAGTGTATGTATAAATAGATGGTCTCTATTAACTAACAGAAGTATTATGTATTAAAAACAATCCCCCCTTACTAAGGTAATGGATAAAGAATATTTCGAACAGCATGAAATATATAATTAGGTGAACTAAATGCTACCTCAAGTGCTTGGTGAACAGGTAGGTCTTCATTTCATGTTCATTTCACCCCCAGATGCCAGAACAGAAAAGAGTCTTGTTACGTGGTTTCTTTATATCTTCGGTGGGTTAATGTTCTCAGGTGAGCCATGCTCAAGAAAAAATGCCGTAGAGCAGGAAGTTATAAGTGACTTAAGCTGCATGCATACCAGTTTTGTAAGCAAGCACGAATTTTTCTAATCTAATGTGGGCAACCACAGGAAACGGGAGGGCGAATGGTGGTGGAAAGCTTTACATGTCGCTGTACATGTGTCATACCATCAACCCCGCATTGTTCTGGACAAAGTGAAGAGTGGTGAAAAGCTGTACTTTTACATGTCACTGTACCTGTGCGATACCATCAACAAGGTTTTGGACAACGATTGTAGTATATGTTTTATCTTAAAAATGTACGCGATTTACCAAAGAACTCTTGAGGTACGAGGCCACAAAGTTAATGACTACTCACCCCAAATATAACTTTGTGTTCCATAGAATTTCATCCTGAATAGCAGTTGTATAACCCAACTATGAAGAACATATTTAAAATGCCTTGTATAATCATGGAGAAGTCAGAAAATACATGCAGCTTTTAATTGTGCAGAAGAACAGAACTTTTGTTCTTTTATTTCTCTATATATCCCCCTGCTGCTAATACAATTGTTTCACTAGTGCTTGGATACTATCAAGATAAAAAGTTTTCTTAGTACGCCAGGGCCATGATCAGACATGATCAGCTTCACGTCTGAAACGCTGGCCTCCCAGAAACTCCTTTAATGGCCCAAACATGTGGAAATGGCTTGGAGAATATGCGTTTGTAGTTTGATTGGCGTCTTTTTTAGAATTTTTTTCATGCTTATTAAATAGGAATGTGGCTATCGAGAAGGCCAATGTCTCAGTGCACTTGAAATTAGTGTCGTAACTTTTCTTGATAATGAATGATGACACCAGATAGTTTGCCAAACTCCAGTTGAATCATCTCCAATTTAGGTGTGGAGCTTTGTGAGTGTGTGTGTGTGTGTGTGTGTGTGTTTGTGGGTGTGTGCGGGCGTCAACTTTATTTTATGCTTATCAAATTTTACATAGCGATCTTAGTAAGGAAGTAGTAAGAAATAAAAGAAAATGCGTAGAACAAGTACTAGTTAAAATAATCTTATACATTAAATTAACTTTAAAGGTACACAGATATACCATGTTTATGTTCACATAGTTTCATATTAATCCTAGTGGACTGTGAATGAATTGTGAAAATTGTAAGACTGTGAAATAACTTTTTACAAATTATTTATTAAATTAATGTTATTGTCATTTACAGGGACTTGAACAAAACGAAAAAACCCATTTACTATATAAATAGTACTTGATTATTGTGTGAACGTAGCCTAGTTAAGGGAACGATGTAAACAACCTTTGGAACTACGCTACCCATGACACCGTTCGGTTCCGGCGCTCGCTTATTGGTCAGCGGGGTTTCCACCGAAGCGTTCTGATTGGCCTTGAAGCTGTCATGCGAGGGGCGGGACGCTGTAGTTGCTCAGACACTAAGCAATGATGCAGAGCAGTCAGTTGACAGAGCCGTGGTCCGGTGCGCGAGCTCCGCTGTGACGACAGAATTGACTCCGATTTGCGGCAACTTGGTGAGGAAAAACACTTAAAGGACAGCTTCTGACTCTCGGCTCTGGAGGTAAAGTTCATTTTAGAGTTTATACATGTTTAATGTAGTGACATTCGGTGGTTTTGTGTAGAAAACCAGTTTTAACCAGTCCCCTAACGGTTTTAACGTTACTTCTTTCTCAGTTGAGCACGAGCCCGACCGAGCTCGTGCACTGGCCTTTTCTCTTTTGAACCTGCCACGCTAGCTTAACTTAACTAGCATTCCTATTATTAAAGTACATATTTTTTATTTATATTGAATAAGGGTTAAAACTACAAACTAGTAGCCAGGAAGCTGAATCCCAAATCCAGCTTGTGGTTGAGTATTTAAACCTTTCAACCCCTAACTCACATGTTAAACCTAGCATAAACATGGTGCTCACAATACCTCTGCTTTTATTTTTCGATAAAACAAACCTGATAGATAAGACTTAAAACGTGTCCTGCTTAAATTCTGTTTAAAAATAAGACCGACAGGACGTGGAGCTAACATATGGCTGCTCGTGCTCATGCCTGACAGAGGACAAGCTAAGTGAAGCTAAGCTAGCAATACTGTACTGTAAACAAACCCAGCTCGCGTATCACGTTGATCAGCTTATCAGAGACCTGTCGGTTCCTCAGAGCAAGTTTAGAGCAAAATCTTGGAAAATAAGGTGATTTATGTATGTGTTTAGAGTACAAACCACATCCTGAGAGCTCTTTGTCTCTATTGTGTTTTTGTATTTTCCTCCAAAGGAAGTCATATTGACACCAGCTGCTTAGAATGTGAATATCTCTTCCTCTCTATATTTATATATAAGGTCTGGGAATCACCAGTCACCTTCCGATGCGATATTATTATGATACCCAAGTGCCTATTCTATTAAAATTATGATTCTATAAGTATCAATATTTTATAAATATCATGATTCGATATTATATGTCCCTGATTTTGTTACAATTTTAAACCTTAAAAAAAAAAGATTAACGATTAGTTTAAATGTAGCCCGTTCCTTATAACATTAGTTTTCACTCTTAAAAACCAAGAGCAGCATTTAAACAAAACAAACAAACTTTAAATAGAACATTTTACCATTTAAATGAGCAGCATTATGTCATCTGCCAAAATTATTATTTCTAAACAAACTTGGCAAATAATTCACTCTTACCACAAGGGATGAAAATGTGCAAATAGTTTAACATCCTAAAATGACTCCAAAGCTCAACAGTCAGTGTGCAGGTTGAGCGGCGTTCGCCACCAGGGGCTTTAAACGCACACAAATTCCGACTAATTAGTGCTCACAATGTTTTGAGAGTTGTGTAAGAGTTTGCAATGAATGTGTTTAAGACCAATTTGCATTTCTGTTGTGCCACTCAGAAGCTTCTGTGCTCTTTTCAGAACTGTTTATATCTGAGGCCAATCACGGGTCAAACTGAAAACCACCCATTTCTGGTCACTGCCCGATCGTCCAATTAATCTCTGTTACAAAAGTAGAAATATCTATTTTTTTAAAAATCTATTTTGGAGTCAGTTTGGTGGTATGTGACTTTCCACACAAAAGAATCACAGATTCATAGCTGACTTGACAACCCCCCAATCCTACTATTAACGGCAGTGAGAATGTGTCATAATTAAAATATTATGTGTCATAATATAATATTTAATTGTTTGTTAATATGTTAAAATTGTAATAATTGAAGTGTTCGGGGATAAGACGAAAAAAAAAAAAAAAAGGTTCATGTGACGATGTGGATCGTTCTGTCGCTGATTAGTCTACTATAAAACATGCCCTAAAATGTTTTATGGATTTCCTATCAATTCTTGTAATAATCTTAATTACGCTATCTGTTTACAGCTCACTATCTGTGCTGTAGATTATTATGCCAGTGTTTTTTCCCCTTTTTGAATACAATATAGATATCAGGTGATTTTTCCGTTTCTCGTTAACATGTTCCTTTAAGTTCCTATTCCGCAGTTCTGCAAAAATCCACCGGCTTTAATACAAGCAATGATGCATTTTTGTCCTGGTTTTGTCCTGGAAATGAAATGGTCGTTTATCAGAACGGAAAATCATCCAGTTGGGACTGGAATTTACATTTATATATTCACGGCATTTGGGAGACACCCTTAACCAGAGCGACTTATATTTTTATCTCATTATATATCTGGGCAGTTGAGGGTTAAGGGCCTTGAGCAAGGGTCCAACACCTTAACTATTGCGCTACCCCGGCAATTTGGAAATCACCAGGGGCCAAAAGATTTGATATTATCAACATACCATATTGTGATTCTATTAGTTTCACAAATTTATGTAAGCGTTTTATTTTTCTCTCTTTTATTTTTCCTGTTATCGCTTCATTTATTAAAAATGTTTGACTTTCTTTAGTTGTGTCTTGAACAATTCCTACTGCCATTTAAAGCCCACACACCTGATAGCTGGATAGCGTTATCCACCCTCTTCTACATACACAAGCTCACAGATACTCATAATTTGCTGGTTTGCTCTGTAACACACAGAAGCCTAGCTGTACAACACAGTGCTGTTATGATCTCATTATTTTTATAAACAAAACATTTTAAACGCAGGATTCCAACAATCGTGAATACGGTCTCACTGTTTTGAGAACATTATAGATTTTTATCCGCAGAGTCTGATATGATATTGTGTGTATCATGACACGTGCATGATCGATACCAGTAATCCAAGCTGAGTGAAGGATTTATTAAGTGCATAAGCATCTTAGACCCGACACGTTTTTTCTCCACGTTTGTTCGACTTGTGAGTCAAGCTTGTGTGTTCTCTTAACATGGATTAGCTTTCTCAATCAGGGTCAGGTGTGATTTGTGTTCAGCTTGTCTGTACCCTGAGTGTTCAAGCAAAGTGTTGCCCAGGTGAGAAGCAAACATGGAAGCCTCCGATTCTGATATCAGAATATAATAAGAATTGTGTAAGAGGTTATGAGGAGTCTTAATCAGCGGGGTGTGGTATGTTTGTGAAAAGATGTGGGTTATTTCTCCATAACTGCAGCATCATAAAAAAACGTAATGAAGTCTTTTTTTTATTTTTTTTATTAAGGAGATGAGTATCTTTTGGAAGGAGTCTCCGGTGTCTATGCTTCATTATAATCCATTCTGAAGTTGACAGTCTTCAGGAGTCTTCAGGGGTTTAGGCTTTGTGGCTCGGGAACATGAATAGCATTGTTGTATTAACTGAGAGAGAGAGAAAGACAGGGGATGGTGAGGGAACGACAGATTTAACTGTTTTACCAGGAGCTTCCATCTTTCATGGACATGCTGCAATGCAAATTGGATAGAAATTATGACATGTCATTATTTAATAAGTTGAAAAATAACGATAAATTTTATAAGATTATAATTAATCAATAACAAATCAGTAATAAATGAAACGCTGAATTATGTCTTAAAAAAAAACCGTCATGAGTACCATCTGTATTTTTTTTATATTTGTATGCCTTATTGATTCAGAGACGTGTGCTACTAGATGGAGAGACAGATGGACAGGTGATGAAAAGAGTCTGTCCATGTTCTCGTTGCAGTAGAAATGCCTCAAATCTGTACAACAGCGTGAACAACTAAAGCTCAGCCTCTCTGTTCTCTGCGCAGTTGTCTGACAGCGCAATGCCTAACATCCCATAATTCCATACGATGTCATAGTGTTGCCAAGGAGATTGACTCCGTAGTGCTCCATGCTGTGTATGTTGTTGTTGTCGTCGTTGTCATCGTTGTTGTAGGGCTGAAGGTGATCCAGGTCGTTACACACACTGTGATTAGGAGTTCATGTCGGAGGTAGAGGGTGCATTTTGACCTTGTACAGGCGTGTGTGTGTGTTGGACATGCGTCAGAGCAAATGGAGCATTTGACCACCTTGTATGACGTTAGTGCTCATGAAGGGGGTGGGAAGGACGAGGTAACCTTATTGTGGTTCTGCTGCTTGTGTTAGTAATCCAGTTCTTGTTGTGTTAATGTTCATGGTCAGGGCTAAGTCAGTTTTGTATATTATTTTCACTCAATCTGTAGTTTCTGAAACACTCAATTGAAATGTTCCAGCAAGGACTAACACTTGGAGCAGTCTGCCACTCGATATTAAATTATAGATGAATATTTGGTAGGTTAGAGCAATATGGCAAAAATATCATATGTATATCACAATTCTTTCAGTATGTGTCAAGAGATATAGGTTTAGTAACAATTTCCATCAGTGTCACGTAAATAGTCAACTGAATTGTTTACCAAAGAACTCAAAATATATATATATAAAAAAACAACACCACATGCACTGGTATGCAGATTTTAAATATTTAAAAATGTGACAAATTTTATATTTTAACGTTAACTCTGCTGCTCTAGTCTGTTTGTAGTCATGTCAATTTTTTAATAAACAACAATTCTATGTGATTATTTTATTGAATGTTTAAACACATTCAGAACAATTTATCTCATCCGGTTTTGATTATAGTAAAATGTTTATTCAACTATTTTTTTTAAGTAATGTAAACATGGTGGAAATTTGCACTGCATTGCAGATACGCAACGTTTTCACGGAATAGAAACTGAAAAAGGCAGAAGATAAATGCACACGTCCAGGTTTCACCCAAAAGTTTCAAGTGTTAAGAAACGAAAGGAATTGCACTGAAAGCATTTCACAGCTCATCATTTCTAAGTTCTGACGAAATGGCTAACACCCTGCACGCTAACGGTGGTATTATACACGCAGGAGTAAAGAATAAAACACAAGGCGTGATAGTTTTGAATAGGAGCATTACAGTTTGAAAATTGCAATGAGGTTTGTCTAAATAGTCTTAAAGTCAAGATCATTTTGATAATGACCATTCTCTAAAATAATTGACACTGTCATTTAATTCATTTATTACACTGCTTGGGCACAGCGTTGGCATTTTTTCCCTGGGTTTGATAGCCATCGTTTTGAGCATGCTCAGACCGGCAGCAGAGTAACATGTTTGTAACAGCATCTGAACAAAGAAAGTTTGCTGCAGTGATAGTATCATAACTTTGACTTTTGTTGAACAAGACAAGACTGAAAAAAAACAACCCATCCGGTTGGAATTCCTGGTTGAAAACTCAAGACCTCAAGTTCAGCAAATTATGTCAAGTTGTTATGGCACCTGTAGTAAACACAGTGTCGTACAGTTTGTCCTCGTATTTATTTAGCGATTTTGCAAACAATTAGATGTACACAGAAGCACCTTTTATTATTTAATTTTCCCCCTCACTCAGTGGCACTGTGTAGTAATTCCTCAGAAAACAGCATTAGGAACTGGAACTCGTACTCCTAAATGGGAAATTTTAATCTGTGGTCTGGGGCGGAAACAAACGCAAGCGGTAATATACAGCATGACTAACCCTAACACCTAATTCATGGATGATGAAATTTTATCAAGCAGACTCGACTGTTCCGTCTTAAAGAACGTAGATGATGGATCATCTACATTAGAATGTAGAGTAGTTTCTTGTCTCTCTTTCTCTCTCGGCATTACAACAATGCAGCGTGAAAGAGGCGTCGAGTAGGACACGAAAACTCCAGCCAGTACGACTCCTGACTAAACTGCAACCATCTCTTTCGCAACCCCACTCTCACTGCTGTAATTGGCACCCCCTTCCTTCAGTTTCATATTTCACTCCCGTGCCTGCAGAGAACCTGCTTTTCCTGTGCTCCCTGTCCTTCAGCAGAGCATTGTCAATCATTACAGTCTGCTCTTATAACCGAGAGTCAAAAACCCCTTTAGATTGGATCACTCAGTGGGTCTGCAAGTCATACGACACATAACTCTCCAAGATCAGCTTTTTTCCGGATTACTAGGGTTTGCCGGTTTGTTCTCCAGACTGACAACCCCCCCCCCCCCCCCCCCCTCCCTATCTATCTCCTTTCACCATGCTGAAAAAAAAAACTGTTTGGCCTAGTAGTTATGCGGGACGTCGTTCGCTTGCACCACTGACGTCTGGTCACACAAAGGATTTTGCTAGTCTTTTGGGATTTTCTTAATACAATGAAGTCTTTTATCGCTGTTTAGTGTTAGATCAGGAGTCTGAAATGTTGAGTAATGTTTATTAGCAAACTCCCTTATTATGAAATGGATCGCTTTACAGAAATGTTTGCTGTACATATTCATGGTTGAGTTAAAGTAGTGTTTAGTGCCTCACATGATTGCTTTTTAATAACAAACAAACATATTGTCTGTTTTTATTTTGTTCTGTGTGAGCTCTATATGAAAAACATGTATTTAATTACATATTAATACATATTTAAAATGGGTTTAAACTTCTATTAAAATGACGAAACCTACACACTAATTATTTTAACTGGCTTTTAAAGGAGATGTACATACTTATTATGTCATCACCTTTCTGTCTAGCAAATGTTTAAAGTGCCTAAATTTTATACTGCAGTCACACCAGCACTCCTGAATCCATTTATCTACGTAGAGCCAGTTTCACAGTTTTGATTTCTATCAGCAACCTACTAACTCATAACTTTGCTCCCCTCAGTCATTACCAATCCTTCGAATTGAAACAAAGGTTAAGGAGGTACTTGGCTTGAGCAGAGAGGCTGCTTCTCACCACTTGATGATCACTCATTCAGCAGCGCACACACACACACTTTTCCACTCCATGCTCTTTAGTTTCTAATTGACCCTGTCAGAGCGCCACGTGTTTCCTGAAAGGTGGAATAGGGCCACTTTGTTGTCGGGAGCAGAGGAGTAGGGGCAGTGTAGACTGCAGGCTTGCTACAGAGGTGGCAGCATTTTGAGTCTGTTAGTTCTGCTTTAGAGTTTCAGAAGCAGCATCAATGCAAACAATATCGGTCACGTACCCACTTACCAATTTTCTTCTTTAAGAACATCATCTTGACTGTTGTCAACAGCTGTGTCTCAAATCCACAGCTCTGCCTTTACACGGAAAAGTGTTCAATCAAGCAAATTCAGAGAATCGGTCTTTCAGTGGGCTTGAAGGCTACATGAGAAGTTGTGAAAGACTAAAGCATAATAAGGAACCTGTATAGACTTGAGACACGCAAACATGGTGGTGTCATTATTTATGTTTGCATTCGCAGCCATTTTGTGTACATGTACACATCATTAAAAGTAAGTATACTCAATAGATTAACCTTTCAGGGCTTTTCTGCCACAGCAGCAAATTCCGAGATCACAAACAATAATAACTGAAAGCTCTGTCGATCGTCCTAACCCTCATTGAGGTTAAGGTCATTCATGTGGAGTTTCTTGTATCTCCTACAAATCATTTATAATTTATTACAGGTAGTCCCCGACTTATGAACATTCGAGTTACGAATTTCCGCAGTTCCACTTCCGTGATTGCTCACTTGTATTATACAAAAAATTGAAACTGCAATGCACCAGGTGTTGCACCATGAGAAGAAGTACCACTGCTTTTGCCATATTGCAGTTCTTGCCACGATTTGCTAGTTATCCTGTTGACCGCTGGTCATTCACCCTAGACCTTGTGCTTCAGTCTTGTGAAATAGTGAAAATAGGAAATAGTCCTTTATGCATGATTGCATCACGGTGTGAGCAGACAACTGTAGCACAGATTTTCCTTAGATTGACTCATAAGTGCCTTTTTTTTCTTAACCTTTTCTCTTATTCTAGAGCTTGATGAGCACGTGCTTGATAAGCATATGTGACCTTCTTTAGCCCCTTCTGATGAGTGGTTAGTTTGGAAGGCAGTGAGTGCTGGCATGATGTTGATCTCGGTTTATTTTACTGGCTAGGACACACCAGGAAAATTTGTACAAAGGCCAGACGTCTTTTTTTAGTCAGCAGCTGCGGTCATGCTTTTGAGTTAGAATCAGAGTAAATTTCGAGTGAGTAAAATGGGAACATCCTGACATACTTACTTGCAGCTGTGGCTTCAGTCATGAGGACGAAATGAGCACCGATTCAACATCCACTTCCTCCTTTAGAAGCGCATTTCTTTTTTTTCTGGCAATGCATTTTTATGGACCAGTTCATTAATGTGGAGAGAAGGTTAAGCCAGGATTTTGGATTGAATAATTCCTCAGCCCTTGACCTTTAGTCAGAGTGTTAGAAATGCTTTCCCTCAAATGGCCATGTGAAAGGTTTTGCATTGCGCGATTGGCATTGCACAAGGCTGGCCAGGGGAGAATTAAAAACTTGGCAGACAGGTGCCTTCCGATGTGATTATCACACTGAGATATCGTGTAATGTACTCGTTCTCCTTTAAACAGTTCTGCACGTACTTTAGCAGCTTGTTCAGTTAAACTTCTGATGCAAAACTGTAAACTGGTTTAAAACATAATTTGGTTTTTAACGTTTTGTTTAGAAAAGCTTTCACATTTTGTTTTCTGTCTTAAAAAAAAAAAAAAAAATTATTATTTTTTTAAAGTTATTGGACCATGGTCTTGATGGGTAATACTTGAGAGTCCTTGCATCTCCTAGATTGGACATGTACTCTTCTAATCTTGTTTTCACTTTTCTTTTTGTTTTAGTGTTTTGGGAGTAGTCCCCCTAGGATCTGTCAGTGACACCGTCTGTTTGGACTTCCTGCTATTCCCAGCAGAATTTGCTTGTCTTTTGTCACTAAAATTCCTCTCTCTGATGTATACCCAGTATTGTAGTCTGTTGTTGTTGAAGTAGTTGATTTGGTCCCTTGGATCAGTGGAAGACTGCCGCCTTCCTGCAGCTCCCAAACAACCAGAGATTGTTGCTAAGTGATCAACTTGGCAACATCCTCTGAATGTTATGCTGAAATCTCTTAAAAAAGATCCCACGTCCCATCCCATCCCATCGGCAAAAAAACTGTCCATTATCTGTTAGTCTAGTGCGTGCCTTTTCCACTTTGGTCAGTGCTTGTATTGAAATGATATTGAAAATGTTAATTGCTTAATTTATTGTGTCATAAGGTACATGGATGTTTGGAGCACATGAGTAAATCTACACAGTTGTACTCTTTTGTTTTAAACATGCAACTCTACAACCTAAAAGTTTAAACTGGGGTGCATTCGTTTATCTATATTCTTAAAAATTTCTTCAAATTTATCTTCCTGAAACCTCATGGAGAAAGTGATTTTATATATATATTTTTTTTCCTAATACAAAGCCTTTATAGATAATATCGTACTCAATCCTCGATAGATATCTGGCTTACACCATTTCTTTGCTTCTCTACTCATTTATTCAGCATTTTCCCCCTTTGTTACTCCTCTGTACGGTGCTTACAGTACACTTTTGAGTATTGCTTTCCTTCGAGTACACAATTTTTCACTGACTCTTAAGGTTCATGGTCACTTTGGTGTACAATATAATGAGATGTTTAACTGCTGGAGCATTAATAACTCATTAAAGAAAAAATAACACACACTGTGTATTCTTCAACGCTCTACTGATATCACTTTTCTCAGGTCCCCCCTGGTACACGGAGGAAGTGAAGACTGTGATCGCATTCCAGGTGAAGAAAATCTTCCAGGTGTACGGGAAAGAGTGTAAACTTCAGGAGACAAGCTGGACGGAGCGCAGCCGAGGGAGGAGGGCGAATGCCCGGCATTCGTCCTGAGGCACCGAGTGTGCAACAGCAACAGCAACAGCACCAGCACCAGTACCAGCAGTAGCACCAGCGACTCCATCTCAGACAGCCAGGACACCATGAGCCCGAGCAGCTCTGAGTCAGACTGCACACAGAGCGAGGTGAGGGACAGCATCACACAACCACACATCATCTGCTTTAACCTTTGCTGGTTTCGCAATCGGGTTATCAATATGTGTCTTCATTAGGCAGTTTGAATCCGAACAAATAAGACGTTTTGTAAAAAAAAAAAAAAAATGTTTTAGGTAGGTGCTGTAACATGTAGAGCTAAGGGATATAATGATGTCATGTGGATGTTGTAGTCATGCATGATGTCATGTAAACTTTTCTGATACATATCATTATTTCAAATATATACATATCTTTGTGTTCACTTCACTGGAACAAATATATTTCATATCATCCAGGATATAGCTTGCTCTTTAGACATTTCATGACAGGAAGTGTAACTTTAAACGGACAAAAGGGGTAACTTGAGTCGGTTAATTTATAAATCATAGATTTTGTAGAGTGATAAAAGGAATAAAACATTTCTTCATTGTTATTTTGTGGCGACAACAGTAATGTCACCTCATCTCTGGCCAAAGCACACCATAATATCATGAATATTTTTACTTATAATAGGACCCCATATCATGTTCTCATTCCTCACATGGATGTTTGTGCAGCTCAGTAATCACCAGCCTAACCAGCAATGATTCCATACCATCATAACAACTAAAAACACCACCACAAGGTGTTTTTATTTTTTTTAATTTCCATCCATGTTTTTCTGCAGAACCCACTATGTGGGTGTGTGTGGTCAGACTGGGTCAGGTGTAACACTATCTCAGTACAGTAGAAGAAGCAGACGACCTACTTTCTCTCAGGGTTGGTAATAGATCCTCAGCAACCCGAGCAGGGCGATGAAAGTTTAAACAGGCCGCAGTGTTCAGTGACAGGTGCTGGACGTGGACTTGTTTGCATTTGTGCGTCTGACGGTCACGCTACAGGTGTCGTACCTGCCCGCACTGTTTGGCTTTCTCTGTTCACCTGCACCGCAACCCCATTTCTCTTCTCTCATTTCCTTCTTTGTGTGCAAGCTATATAACGGTCCACATTGAAAGCAGATTGTACGGGTAGCTCCGAGACGCCATGATGGCAAGGAGTGTTAAATAATGTAAACGATGTAAGAGGTTTATAAGCAGATGTGGTTCCTTTAAAAACGAACGAGCATTTTGTTGTTAAGGGTTTGTACTGTTTCAAAGCTTTAAGATTAAACATAAATGTTTGTATTCGGAGTAGTTTATGGAGACTTAAATGATCATTAAACTCACTACAGTTTGCTAACAAAACTAAGGTGATGATGCATATTTTTTTTATCATAGAAACATATTTCGAAGTGATGTACAGTCTCTCCCAACCCTAAGCCAGATTTAAACTGGTAATTGGTTCTAACCAGCTACAAATAGGAGGCATGCTATGCTTCTCTGTTTCTTTTGTATGTTTTTCTTGGCAAAATGGTTCACAAGTCATATTTCGTGGAGACGAAAGCCCACAGGACACAACCAAATTCATGTGAGTGGAAGATTTAATGTTTATGGGATGAAAGCAGGAGTATGAAGCTCGCAGGGCAAAGACCTCATTCATTTGGCTCTGACATGAAGGTGTTGCAGTCCCGTGTATCATGGCCACGGCAGTGGTTAAATGGTGTTTGAGCCCAAATTCAAACACCATGTTGACTTCTACGTTTTAACAAAGCTCTGTTTTATACTGTTTTCCAGGGGAAATCCCTTTTGGTTTAGGCCACACCCCAATCTTCAGATGCAGATCAAGCTTCTGGCGTTGCTTTACATCACTAAGATCCTTCTCTAACCGGAGTTATAAAATGTCCTTGTTTTTCAGAATGATCAGTGTATGGTTTAGGACTTCTCTGAACATTTTGACGCGTTCATGGCACGCACCCAGCAGGACATTTCACACTCTCAGAGCTTTGGGGAAATTTAGTTTAACAAACTGTCAAACCTGTCCCTCCAGGTTTATAAGGCGTGCTGTGAAGCAGGCTGGGCCTGTGCATGTACACAACTAAAGGGCTCTGTCACAGTGAGTTCTCGGTATTCAGCAAAACATCTGAGTTTGCGTAAGAAAGTTTGTTCTGTGATTCCATCTCAGAGTCCTGGTGTTCCTGCTCTTCCAGGAATCGTTATACCAAGAGGCTGATGTTTGTTCACAAGAAAAGTAAAGTACATTTCCTTCCATGTCTCTTTATCTGCTGTAAATTTATTGCCCAAGCAGCCGGAACTTATGCAGTAAGTCCTAACTGTACAGTGAGTGTTAGGGCTCACTGAATTAATGATGGAAAGTTCTTTTCTGATCTGGAACAGGGACAGTTAGAGCTATTGAGATGTGGAACTGTGGAGTTCCTTCGTTCAAACATGCATAAAAATGAACCCAAAGTTCAGTGTAGAAGGGGCCAGAAAAAAAAAAAATCAGCAGATTGAATCATTTAACTAGAAGTCTCAATTGAGTTGTTTATTGATGTTTTAAAATTTTAAAATAGGTTTTGTTATTTCATGTTAATTGTAAAGGTATGTAATTTACTGTAGAAGAAGTATTTTTAGTTTTAACTGCAAGGTTGTGTGTATCAAATACCGAATGTTGTGCGGTGTTTATGACTAAAGCTCGTCACTCTCAGTATGAAAACTTGGAATTGCTAACTTTTAATTTCTACTAGGAAAGTTGGAAAGATGTGTTCAAACCCGAGATCAGCACATGCCAACGTGGCCTCTCGCACTGTCAACATTAAAACATCACTCCTTTAAAGAGTTTATATTATTATTTGCTCTGGATAAATCAACATTAGTTGGTTAAAGGTTCAGAAGTCATTTTTTTTTTGTTTGGCTTTCCCTGTTGAATTGTTTATAAACTTGACTTCTGATCCAGATTGTGTATTTGTAAGGCTTTATAACCTAGTCTAACCTAATGTAAAAAATAAATAAATAAAAATTACTAATCTTACTTAATGCACTTTTAAATCTATCCATGATGCTGACTGTACAGGTTGAGTTAGGTTCAGCATTTTATCTTAGACATCAATCTAAGCAAAACATCCTCCAGCTGTCACTATGAAGCAGTGCACCTGTTTGTTCAGTATAAGCTCAGACAGTTTAGTTAAAGCAGACCTGTACAGGAATGAGCAGTATAGAGAATGAGTGAGAGCAAGTACGAGTCCAGTCTTATGTACACCAAGGTAGGTGTGTCTACAGGTGTGTTTTTATTCCATTCACTCAGAAACCTTACTTCAGAGTCGGGTAAAGGTCAAGATAAACTGATTACAACATTGGAATCAGGCGTGGCAGCTTCTTAAGTCTTTTTTGCAGATAAAGCAGTATAGTAGCTATTTACAGAGCTGTTATACCACCCTTATGAAGTGCACATGCTTTGATAAAATTAAGCAATACATCTGATTATTACAGAATTGTACTCTGCAGGTTAATTATACGATTAGTTTTTTCATTGTAATAAGAGGCTCCAGATGTTCTCATGAATTCTCATGATTTCTTATGAAAATGTAACTACTGCTAATTTCTGATTAGTTATTAATCGTGATGTTAGTTGTAATGTGCTGTTCTTGTCCTAGTCCCAGTAAACATACACATGGAGTCATTTCAAGAGTAAACAACGTCAGAATGATGGCTTTTTCCTTTTTTGTTGCCACTCCGTGCTTTCTTATTTACATGCAGGCCCGTGGTTCTCCCGTCTCGCTGAAGTGGCCAGGTGATCTGTTTTAGCCACAGACTTATCGTTAGCTGTAGAGACGTGCTCTGCATAAAAGCCTTTCCATATGCACGAGCCTTGAATTGGATTCTGTTCAAAGACGCTCCGCTCTGTCAGAGGAAAACAAGTGATCGCATTTTAGTCTTCTTCAGCCCTCATGCGCACTATCACGTGAGCCGTGTAGATGCTGTTTGTTCTGCGGCTGTAGATGTTTATAGCAAAGGGTTTCACCTGGGTACGCATGCGAAACGTTTTAATCTCAGTATTCTACCTTATTATTATTATTATTATTATTGCAGTCTCGCAGGATGTGCTACTCTTCATATCTTATTTCTCTCATCGGCTGTCATCTTTATTCATTCGGGATTGACGGTCGGTCAGTCGGATTACATCGTGCTTGTTTCAGAGGTTGTACACTTAACCTGCATATGAGATTAAGCATATTGCATTTCATGTAGGCCATGACTAATGAATTAATGTAGGTCACTAGGCAAGCAAAGCTGACAGGACAGTAACAGCTAAAACATTTTTCATTTCTGAACAAAGAGCGGATGTGATCCAATCATGCTTCATGTTTTATGCTCGGGAAAAGATGAAGGAGTGTTGGGATTTTCATTTCCTTGCTTCTTTTTCTTTTACTTAATGAGGGTGTTTCTTAAAAATAGAGATATCTTCAGTGTATTAGGGAAGAATGTTTTTCTTACTGTTTGATTGTACAGTCTAGATTAGTTTTTTGGGTGTGTGCTCAATTAAGTTCTTAAAGTATACAGAGTGAACGCTTTATTTAAATGTTTGTGCTTGTGCTCCGCGTGAGCCGTTCTGTGTTTGTGTGTGTGTGTCACGTGTAGATTATGACTACACAGAAGTTACTCTGTACAAAGGTCACTTCCTGATTGCACAATAACCTTCCTCATGACCGCATGGAGCATGTCTTGGATTTGAGGAACAGTGTAATGGAAAGGGAAAGGAGTGAATGTAAATGCTCCACAGAATGCAGAGCGGCGCAGTGGGACGCGAGCGGTTCTGTGCTTTTAAATGTGTTGGTATTTAAGGTGGCTCTAAGGTCGTGTGATAGGAGGGTAACTTGACCACTTCAGAGAGAAAGAGTGCTCTGTGTGCGTGACGAATTAAAGTGGTGTTAGGACACAAATTACGGTGGTGTATCTGATGAAATATAAGTTTGGAGATCTGTGTAAAACACTAATAGTACATGCTTTAATAAGAGAGTGTGTGTGTTGGGGGGGGGGTGGTGAGAGAGGGAGACAGAGAGATGGAGAAAGGTATAACGGGGGGATAGAGAAAATGATAAACTGAGAGCCTGGGGGGTGGAGAGAGAGAGCGAGAGACTGGGGGGGAGAGAGAGAGAGCGAGAGACTGGGGGGGAGAGAGAGAGAGCGAGAGACTGGGGGGGAGAGAGAGAGACTGGGGGGAGAGGAGGAGCGAGGACTGGGGGGAGAGAGAGAGAGCGAGAGAGAGCGAGAAGAGAGAGGGAGAGAGAGGGAGAGGGAGAGAAGAGAGAGAAGAGAGAGGGAGAGGGAAAGAGAGAGAGAGGGGGGGAGAGGCGGAGAGAGAGAGAAGAGAGAGGGAGAGAGAGAGAGAAGAGAGAGGGAGAGGCGGAGAGGGAGAGAAGAGAGAGGGAGAGAGAGAGAGGGGGAGAGAGAGAGAGAGAGA
>QNUK01001326.1:0-75435 GCA_013621035.1 Clarias magur
ATTCCATTCCAATGTGGATTTCCTCAACATTTTCTGGTTATCTGATATCATCCAAAACATGCAGAATTGAACTTCCCCACAGTGTGTGAACATGAATGTTTGATGGCCTGCCAGCTCCTTTCCTGGTCTGCTCCCAGTGTTATTGTAATGAGCTCTTGATAATTTATTCACAATAAATTTATTCACAAATGATGAAGTTGTTTTACTGTTACTTAAAAAAAAAAAAGTATTGCATTATATATGAAAAGGTTCTGCAATGAGTTTTGGGGTTGGACTAATATTGTCATAACAATCTGGCAACCCATGTAACACGCCTCAGTCTTACAGCGCCACCAGGGCCCAGGGTTCACATTACACAGAGGAGCCAATATTAAAACCTTATACACTGCCTGGCCAAAAGAAAGGTCACCATTTTAGAAGGGTCAAATTGTTGAGCTGCATCAAGCAAAGAAAACAACTAAGGAGATTTGAAATTACTGAAACTGGGACCCTTCAACACATTATCAAAACTTAGAAGAATTAAACAACTTTGTGGAAGAAAATTTGTGAATAGAGATCACTTAAACACTTGCTTAAGTTGCATGGTAAAAAAGACACACAATGTGATGAGACACACAATGTGACGCAAATTCAGGATTGGGACTAAACAGATGTGTATCCATAAGAAAATCATTTGTTAGTGATACTAATAAAAAAAAAAAAAAGGCCTCAAAATTCTAGAGAACATAAAAATTGAACTCTGGAGCAATGGATAAAGTCATGTTGTCTGATGAGTTCAGATTGACCCTATTCCAGAGCAACTCACATTCACTGTATTCTTAGTGTGCGTGCCTGTTTTGTGGCTGGGCAGTGTACAATACAAACAAGGTTATATTTCTAGCCCCCAGGCAATGGTCTCATAAGTGAAGGTTGAAAACAGTAGAAAAAAAAAATAAGAAAAGGGTCAAAAGAGTATATTTTAATTATTATGGAACAATTTTGAGTTGTAAAGCTTGCCCAGATCCCCACATACTTCCTATATCATTACATTTATTAAGAGGTTGAAGAATAGTGTCTACAGCCTACTGGTGTGCCCAACAGGGCGCTATTTATAATCCAGTCTGTATTATTCAAGTTGCTTTAATACATGAACTAGGGTAAGTTCAGATTTATTAAAACAGTCTTTGAATTTCCTAATTGTCTGAGCTTTTTCCCCCCTTGACCTTAACTATAACATACAAAGGGAAATATTTGGAAAGAAACACAGCTTACACTTTGGTAAAATTTTAATAGACATTTATTTATTAAATTTTGACAAAATGTTTGGGAATTCAACATATTTTACTGCCCTTTCTAATGATGTTTTACACACATAAAAAACAATCTGATTTCAATAACAGTGGGCCATATTCATCATTAACATAGTCTAATATTGCAAAAAACAGTTTAGTAAAATTGACCACATCAATCAGCCATAACTTTAACACATTAATATGAATAAACTGGTGACAGGATCATGGGCACTCAAGGCTCACCCATGCCACAGGTACCAAAGGCTAGCCCATCTGGTTTGATCCCAAAGAAAAGCCTGTGCAGCACAAATTGCTGAAAAAGTCACTACTGTTAAGAACAGAAATGTATCAGAATGTACCACCAGCATTTTTTAATTGTCATAGCATTTTTAAGGGGCCCTTGGAATCATCTTTACTTAAACCCCCCCATTATGGTACCCCTGCCCCTGGAATGTGTCAAAGAAACAAATCTGATCCACGGATGCCCCACCCTTAACCAACAGACACCATAGTACACCCGCAGCAGTCAGCAGTGTTGTTGAGTTATACCCTAAGGGGACAGAGCTGCCCCAGCGGCACTGGGGAAGCCTACACAATACTGGGCAGCACTACAGGGTAATGTTTTTGGCATTACTAGCATTACAAGAATAACATATTTTTTTACAAAGAAGAAATATCTCTTTACATATATACTTTTCTGTCCTTGTTATAGCTAAATTTATACTTCTGCATGTATACATGACAGCTCATGTATAACACATGACATTTTTATTACCATTTAACCAAAGCATATGTTAACAGTGATGCAGCTTCCTGTTTTTGACATGCGACCACACCCACTTATTACATAACAAGGGCTCTGTAACATAAGTTTTGACTTTCACTTATCACCACTGCAAAGCTAAACAGTCCCACTTGACCTGAGGTCCCAGTACGCCTGAGGCCACTCTCCTACACTCTACAGTACAGACACTGTGTGGTTTCTGGCTATGTAGAGAATCAGTGACATCTAGCGGCCACAGTGTCATTCCACTCTACAATAGGCGGCTGAGGGCGGAAACAAAATTATGAGACAAATATTCATATTACTGTGAGAAATATTCACTCTTTCTTCCTGGCACATCTGTACTAACTCAGCTGCTTTGAATCAGACATTTTTCTGGACATTAAAACATTTAGAAACACCAGTCCCATAACTTTATTCAGGTCACAAATCTGCAAATCTTGTGATATGACTGTTATGTTTCTGCTTGGTGATTGGTTGGTGATGTCATTAAGTGTTATTTTTAGTTTTTTCCCCCCTTGACAGCTCTCACAATATTCCTGCCATCAAGCTGTTGTTTTTCTTGGATGACCTATTCCATATCTCGCAGTTATAACACCAATGCTTTCTTTCTTTTTAAGACATTCTAATTTGTTTTACTGGCTATGCCCAAAGCTTGTGCCATGGACCTCATCAATTTTCCAACTCTTCCCCCATAGTTCCTTACTGTGGAAAAATTTTGTTTGAAGGCTGCATTAATGGAAAAACCTGGTCATTTAGTATCTTCATATCATCAGCTGACCTCATTTGTTGGGGGCACGTAACGTTGCTGAACCTAGACCTGACGAACAGAAGAAGCCCCAGATCATAACACTTGTCCACACAGGTTTCTGCAGTGTTCAGTAGGCATGACGAGTGTATCACTTCATCCACCTCTTTTCTTACTCTGGGACAGTGTGAATCTGGACAGTCCATTCCTTGTGCTACCAAGCATTTTTTTTCCTGCTTAGCCTCAATAATACTTTGTCTTCTTAAGACTACACAGCTGTTTAGTCCTAATCTCTTTCACATTGTTCATTTGAAATTGTGCCATTTCACTATTAAACATAGCTTTGTGCTTTACACTTAATTTTTTCCCAAACAATCAAGTGATTTCTGATTATGATCATTAAAAATTTATTGTGACTACATTTCTTCCTCGGAGATGATGGTTCACCACGATCCATACAGGTTTTAGTTCTTAATCTAACTGAAATAGTTACAGCAATTAAATTATTATTATTATTTTTATGCAGTAATTTGTACCTTTTAAAAAAGAGTAACATCTGTGCAACGTTCACAGGATAAGTCTTCTGACATGGCTGTTTAAAAAAGATTTGATGCTTAGTTAAATCCAGGTAGTATATGTCTTTACTGTATGTATGCATGTATGTATTTGTTGTTATGCTGGTAATGAATGAACAGCTATGTTTCGATTATGTTGTACACACAGAAGAGAAGGAAGAAAAACAGGGACGATGGACGTTGTAGCAGAATGACATTTTTATTTTTGAAGACAATATGCCCAGAAATATTTTCATTCACTATGAATCAGTATGGCCAGTTGCTATAAGTCAGTGTTTTCAAACTTTTAATTCAGCAATTCTTCTAGAGAATAAGCTCAGAAACCAAAACCAAAACATTTATTTCAATCTTAAAAGCTTTACTTAAGTGACAAAATTCCAGAGAAAAACCTAATCTTGTCCCATGTAGTTCCAGATGTTCTCCCCATGTCCAGGCTCCCTTGGGGTTCTCGAATTTAAAAACAGCCTTTATTTGTCACATATAATTTACAGGGCAGTGAAATTCTTTTGTTAGAAAGCTTGGGTCAAAACCATGATACGGTTAAAGAACTTGCTCAATTGCCCAACAGTAGCAGCTTGATAGACCTTGGGCTTGAACCACTGTCCGTCCAATTAGTAACTCGGAGCCATAACCTGCTGAGACCATTGCCCAAAGACATGTATTGCCTACATGAAATTTCCTCTAAGTGTGTATAAGGGGGGGATAGGTGTAAGAGCAAGGTGCAGTATTACTAGTTTCGGCTCTGTGGTTCTTGGATCACTATGTCTTTGATTCAAAACCTATTGCAATACAGAGGTTTGGGGGCATAAGACTGGTTGCCCTGGCATTATCTTCTTATACAAACATTTTTAATCTAGAGTCCTGGTAACATCCGAGAAGGACATATTAATAAGTCCTTAAATACAAATGATGTAGCCTTAATAACACAAAAGAACCTTTGGTTGTGTGCTCTGCATGTGTGTGTTTGTTTTAGTTCTTTTTCAGATTTCCTTTGAAATACATGCACAGGGAACCAACTAATAACGATACTTGGTTTAGAAATGACATCACTGAGCATGTGACTGATACCAAGCACTAACAAGCAACTGTTAATTATTCAGCTCTATTTCTGGACCACATTCAGCAACTGTGTCTGTAAGAGTAATCTGCAAGCCTGTATAAACAAACCTGCTGGAAATCTATTTTTATACAAAATGGTAATGGATGGATAATTATAATTTATTAAACCTGGAAAATCTCCCCACTTACATTCCACAATTAAATCAATCAATGCTTGTCTCTGACTTGCAGGTCTAGCCCTGCGTGTTTCAAAGTGAATGATTATGCATTAAACTAATGTCACATGAAACAACATGCACAAATGGAATATGGAATATACAGGACCAGGACTAGGGGCTTTCAAGTCAAACCAGGACTTTTTGTTTGTGCAAAACAACAAAACACAGTTATGAGAGAAAAAACTCCATTTATTGCTCTATATAATCCCCTGCTACTCTAGTAAAGTTTTCTCAAATATGCCTGAGTCAGGATTGAACTGCCTGCTTCATTTCCTGAATGCTGGCCTCCCAGGAATTCCTTTACTGGCACAAACATGTGGAAATGGCTTGGAGTGAGGTCAGAACTGTACAGGGGATGTGGTAATAACTCCCAGCTGAGTTCCTGGAATGTGCAAGTGGTGTTAATGAATGAGTATGTGCACAGTTCCCAAAGACAGATGTTTCTCTTTTGCAAGGTGGCGACAAGCAATCTGTTGATTTTTATGGATCAGCATCGGTCTGGACCATCATTTATGGATGTACGGACTTCTTTAAAATGTTTGCACCATTCAAATATTTCACTGCGGTTTAGAGTCTTATCACTGTACTGTGCTTGAAGTCTTCTGTAAATGTTATTCAGTTTTACACCTTTTTTTAAGAGAGACCTGGTTTGATTTGAACAAACCAGGTTTATATACAACCAAATGATGTCATTAAGGGGATAAAGCCTTTATTTTTATGTAAAAAATATTTTTTATTTATTAAATAAAACATTATAACATAAATGCCACAGAATGTACAGCATATGTTCCAAATTCTAATGACAAAATGAAGAGTACAGTATGTAAGCAGCTGTTTAGTCCCAATGCTAAATTGTCATGTCACGTTACATGTTTGTTGAAATGCTCTATTCATACTGTTGATTTCTTTTATGATGTAACTTCACAAAGTGTTAAAGACTAATAATAATCTAATAAGAATAATCTTATAACGTTTTATAAAATTTTGATTCATATGCTTGTCATTACAAATACTGTCAAATATATTGTACATCTATCACATTCACAAAGAGTTTTTGATTTCACACAAAAGTTTGCATGTATTGAAAGACCAAAGACCGTATGTCATTTATGCCTTCTCCTCTTTCAGTAGACTTAGAATTACATCTCGCCTTAACGTGTACGGTGCATGTTTCATACTAATCAGGCTGGCAGGGAACAGATTGCCACTTGGTGTGTACATTTCTTCCCCTCTAGGTCCCATCAGAACACGCAATGTCTTATTCCTTGCTAGAATCTTCTCATAGAACTCAATTCCACCCTTTGTGTAATTGTTGGACAGGCTGGCAGCTCTTCGGTCCGAGTGAAACTCCAGCCACTGATTCACGGCATCGGAGGCTAAAACGTAGGACATAACTCCCAGACCCAGAGCGAGCGTGTTAACCCCAGCTCTCAGGATAACAGATCGAGCAAATAGTCCAAAGATCTGCTTGAGAGCCACGCTATAAATCCATGTTCCAGCCAGACAGGTAGGAGCCACAGCAGCATGTAGCACCGGACCAGCACACTGTAACCGGGCCACCTCGCGCGCCACAGCAAACTTCTGAGCGTCTTCAGACAACACCAGGGCATTTTTTAGTGTGCTGCCAATCTCACTGTCCCACACCACTTCTTTACCGTTGATAAGAATGGTGCGATTTGTGATTCCTGACAGATCATCCGGCGTGCCGTTGAAGTTGGACGGGATGCCGATCTGTGCCCCGGAGGGAAGCCATGGAATCCCTGCACCAACTGGATGAAAACCATAAGCAGCGAACGCCGTGTAGTTATGAGGAGAGCTGACCGCTGAGTCTTTCAGCACTTGCTGGAACACATTCTCCAGCTTTTCCGATAAGGTGGCTGGCTCTCCTTTGCTCCAGGCTTGATAGAGTTTTCTGTATGTGTTTTCCGGAAGCACATGGTAGAAAATGTTGGCTGTGAAGACACCAGCGCAGCCAGTAAAGAGAAGAGGTGTCCGATACTTCTGCACCAGTACTGAGAACTTCAAAAAATGCGACGCCATGACTTCCTTTGGGTCTCTGCACATATAATACATGAAATTACATGTGGAAACAGATGAAACAGATGCATTAAGATTTACAAACACATTCACAATGAACTGAAGTAAATAAATGGAAAGAATCTATCTGTTGCTCATTCTGGAGTGCCCAAAGACTTATAAATGTATGTAAAGTGCACTACATAGTGTGCCTGAGAGGAAGTTACTGTGTAGTTCACTTACTAGGGATGGTTTGCTGATAATCAACCAAAGCCACTGCTTTTAAAAACCTCTAAATTAGCATCAGTGCTAACAAACTAAAAATCTATTTCACTGAACACATAAAATATTCATGATCTACTTTCCAAACATGTAAGCATTAACATGTATTAATTATATCTGAGTTTTATGAGCTTTTATTGACACGCACGAGATGTCAGAGCTGCATTTCCACAAGGACGACCTACTCCTGCACCATGCCAGCAATAAGAAACAAGCTGCCGTAAAGTGTCGCGCTGTTTACGTCAGTTTTACGTCTGTCAGTGGAAGAGAAAAGGAAAAAACACTGAACATGGTCGAACTGCAAATGCCTCCTTGTATACTGTATATGTACCCTAACTAGGGTATGAGTTAACGACTTTTACACCCTACATAGTGCACTACAGGTTCATTTGGTATACAGTCATCCTAGACGTCACTTTAAATGCGTGTGTAAGCATTCCATAACACGTTACAGTTTTTTCTTTCGGATTAAAAAGCATGCATGAGCAAAGAGCAAAAAAAACAAAAACAAATAAATAAAATAAAGTAATTAAGCTGCATATTAAGAGTTTTTTATGTGGTTACATTACACATACATGCATCTTTATTTATATTTGCATTGCTATCCTTGTGTTGAGCTTTCATTAACACAATCTAATTAATCCCATGCCTATTTTTGATGGCTTTGTATATTCCCCAAACAATCATTAGTGAATCTTCATTTGCACACTGCTGAACTGTAAATTAATGTGAAAGGACCCTCACCTTGGGCTGCTGCAGATGTTTGCATAAATACCCCGTGTTTTGACTCATGGCTTCAAATTATTGCTTTGCATTAGCGCCACGGTTTTGGGACACACGAGGCAAATTGGTTTTAATCTTTCCACAGGAAGAATAAACATATAGTAAACTTTAAGGTCCGGACTGAACTATCACACAGTCCAGATCCAGATTGCCATTTAGTGATCTATACAATTTATCCTGTGTAGGGTCATGGTGGCCTGGCACCTATCCCCAAGAACACCCTGCATAAGGGCAGTTACATTCACACACCCAATTATTTCCTTTGAGCCAATCAGCCTACACTGCATGTCTTTGGACTGTAGGAGTAAACCAAAGCACCAGTATGAAACTCAACAAGCATGGGAAGAAAATGCAAACATGGAGAGATGAGATTCCAATCCCAGGACAATGGAGGTTCAAAGCAACAGTGCTAACCCCTAGGCCACTATGCTGACTAAATTACATTTCCTATATACTGTATATATATATATCAGGGTGGTACGGTGGTGTAGTGGTTAGCACTGTTGCCTTGCACCTCCAGGGTCTGGGTTCGATTCCCTTCCCTGTGTGCATGGAGTTTGCATGTTCTCCCCATGTTTGGTGGGTTTCCTCCAGGTACTCCAGTTTCCTCCCACAGTCCAAAGACATGTAGGTTAGGTTAACTGGCATTCTCAAATTGGCCATAGTGTGTGTCTGTAGCCTGTGATGGATTGATGCCCTGTCCAGGGTGTACCCCACCGTCTCCTGGGATAGGCTCCAGACTCCCTTTGACCCTGAATACAGGATTAAGCGGTATAGATGGTGAGTGAGTGAATACATATGGCCAGGAATAGAACCCAGACCCTGGAGGTGCAAGGCAACAGTGCTAACCACTACACCACCGTACCACCCTGATATATATACAGTATATATATATATATATATATATATATATATATATATATATATATATATATATATATATATATATATATACAGCACAGACCAAAAGTTTGGACACACCTTTTTATTCAAAGAGTTTGAATTTGTATTATGGCAAGAAAAAAGCATCTAAAGAAAAACGATGGGCCATCATTACTTTAAGAAATGAAGGTCAATCAGTCCGAAAAATTGGGAAAACCTTAAAAGTGCAGTCACAAAAACCATCTAGCGCTACAAAGAAACTGTCTCACATGTGGACGCCCCAGGAAAGGAAGACCAAGAGTCACCTCTGCTGTGGAGGATAAGTTCATCCGAGTCACCAGCCTCAGAAATCGCAGGTTAACAGCAGCTCAGATCAGAGAGCAGGTCAATGCCACACAGAGTTCTAGCAGCAGACACATCTCTAGAACAACTGTTAAAAGGAGAATGTGTGAATCAGGCCTTCATGTAGAATATCTGCTAGGAAACCACTGCTCAGGACAGGCAACAAGCAGAAGAGACGCGTTTGGGCTAAAGAACACAATAAAGAACACAATAAAGAAAACTCTCTGAATGAGAAGGTGTGTCCAAACTTTTGGTCTGTACTGTATATATATATATATATATATATATATATATATATATATATATATAGTCACAAAATAATGCATCTCAATTTTTGCTAAGGTACACAGATGTTAGGGTCAGAGTTTGGCACCAGATGAATAAATCCATGCCTTGTGTCAACAGTCCAGCCTGATGAAGATGGTGTAGGGAATGTTCTCTTGGCACGCTCTAGGCCTGTTGATGCCAATCAATCATCGCTTAAATGCCACAGGCTATTTTATTATTGTTGCTCACCATGCGCACCCTAATCTCATCTAATGGCTACTTCCAGCATGATAATGCACCATATCACAAATGAACGTGACAATGAGTTCAATGTTCTTGAGTCACTGGATCCGAATCCCGTAGGGAACCTTTTGGGATGAGGGAGAACAGAAAATTTGCAGTATAAACATTCACCTACTGTAAGAATTTGCAGGATCTACATGAAGCAATGATTGTAAGCCAGCACTGATCAGAATCTCAAAGGAGTGTTTCTAACCTCTTGTGGAATCCATGTTATAAAGAATTGAAACTTTTTGCTGCTATACAGTATACACACTGTATCGCCAAAAGTATTCGATCGCCTGCCTTCACATGCATATGAAATTCAGTAACATCCGATTCTTA
Source organism: Clarias magur (assembly GCA_013621035.1). NCBI lineage: Eukaryota > Metazoa > Chordata > Actinopteri > Siluriformes > Clariidae > Clarias > Clarias magur. The sequence goes on from QNUK01001326.1 coordinate 9,852, forward strand.
ATCCATAGGTTTTAATGTGATGTTGGCTCACGCTTTGCAGCTGTAGCAGCTTCAACTCTTCTGGGAAGGCTTTCCACAAGTTCTAGGAGTGCGTTCACAGTCTCCGCTCTAATTCATCCCAAAGATGTTTTATCAGGTTGAGGTCCGACCAGTCAAGTTCTTCCACACCAAACTCGCTCATCCCTGTCTTTATGGACCTTGCTTTGTGCACTGATGCACAGTCATGTTGGAACAGGAAGAGGCCCTCCCCAAACTGTTCCCACAAAGTTGGGAGCGTCAAATTGTCTTGGTATGGTAAAGCATTAAGAGTTCCTCTAACTGGAACTAAGGAGCCGAGCGCAATGGCTGAAAAACAACCACATACCAGCTCCAATATGATTGCGCACCAGTGCACATACAGTACAATAGCAAGAAATAGCAAAGAAATGGATGAGCGAGTTTGATGTGGAAGAACTTGACTGGCCTGCACAGAGACCCTTAATAAAAGAAATCATCGTTTAAAAACTGAATTTTGTATTTACTCAGGTTATCTATGTGTAAAATAATAATAAAAAAAAGTGTGATGATCGCAATCATTTAAGTGTGACAAATATGCACAAAAACAAACAAAAAAGAAAACAAAATACTTTTTCTCACATACATACACACACACACAGTGTAGCCCTGCCTGAAAGCCTTTACAGTATATACAGTAATACAGTAACTCGTGTTCCCACAAGGTCAAAACTGTCATATATTCCAGTCCCCAGGAAGATATAAAGACTCTCTCTCTCTCTCTCACACACACACACACACTCACACACACAGAGAGAGAGAGCGTGACGGAACAGTCCACTTTCTCAGGCGGGGAACGCTGTAACATCTGATGAGCACCGCTGTAGCTTGTAGACTGTAGACACACTGCAGCGAGTATTAGCAGGAGGTAGGAAAGATCAAAGCCGAAACGCTTCAGTAATTCCGCCGAAACGCGAGCGTTCTGCCGACGAGACCATTCTGTCTTTTCTATTTATAGCCTCGGCGGTTGCGATGTGAAGATTTGTTGCAGAGTAATTTGACGAGAGCGGAAGAAGAAGAAGAAGAAGAAGAACGAGAAGAAGAAACAGACAGCCCTGCGTGCTCTTAACGGTGAAGGGGAACCTGTTGAATAATCAACCTCTACACTAAGATTAAGGGCATGTGGGGAAGGGATTGGGACGCAGCCCTTCTCAACCAGGCAGCTGGGAGATCTCTGGTAAGTCCCCTATAGGAGAAAAGCCTGATCATGTAGACTTGGTGATTTACAGGACTACTGGGGCTACAGAGAGGGAGTGTGTATGTGTATGTGTGTGTGTGTGTGTGTGTGAGAGAGAGAGAGAAACAGAGATCAGCTTGAAACTTGAGGGAGTGTCTGTTTCCGGCTCTCTACTCGAAGGCACGCAGCTGTCAGATTTGAAATAAATAAATAAATAAAACCTAAAAATGTGAGATAAACAGCAGAGCGACACACAGAGACATTCTCCATCATCCAACATCCAGGACTCCATGGAAACCCAGGCACATTTCGTTAAGATTCATGTATTTACTGTACTTATTTTGGAAGACGTTTACACCAGCTGAAAGTATCCTGATTATAGACACATCCAGTGTTTCTAATCTTGCCCCAGGTTTACGATGTCTAAAATTCAAATTCGAAAAACAAATGCCATTTAAAAGAACGGTTAAACTAACTCTCGGCACATTACTACTGTACATGTTTGTGGACCCTTCAGCTATTGGATTCAAAACATCCCAATTTTAAGCGTCACAATCTGGCAACCCAGACTGTATGGAAACTTTTGAGAAAACAGCCGGGCTGCGTGTTATTTTTCTCCATTTTGGGTGAAACCACAACAAGAAAATAAGAAAAAGACAAAGAGGACAGGCGATGATTCTTCGGCGGGGGGAATCCAACAAAGCGTCCAGTTCTTAAAATTCCATAATTTCCATCCAGAATGCTTTTGAGATGCAATCATGTTGTACAAAAGATGTATTGTTGTCAAGTTCGATGATCACACAGTGAAGTGACACACATCGGCTAGTTGCTTAATGAAGTGATTGTATCACATTATTGCCCCATTGGAATGAAGGATGTTTAAATGATGTGTAAATTGTTAAAAATTTGTTAATTAAAAAAATAAATAAACAAAAACAAATTCACCCTAAATGCCATGCATTTCAATATCGCTAACTCATATGCTATCTTGGATTATGCAAAGTTGTTACTTTGGTTAAAAATGATGATCACCAAGGGGGGTTAAAGTCAAACTGGGACTTTTGATTGTGCAGAAGCATAGAACACAGCTATGAGAGTTAAAACTACCTTTATTTCTCTATGTGATCTCCTACAGTAATGCACTTATCCCAGCGTTTCACTAGTGCTTCTTTTTGCTTCGTGTCTGAAACCCTGGCCTCCCAGGAACTCCTTTAATTGCCCAAACATGTGGAAAAGGCTTGGAGGCAGGGCCGGACAGTACTGGTACTGGTGATGTGGCAAAAACTACTAGCCGAGTTCCTGTAATGTGAAAGTGGTGTTGGTGAAAGACAGACAGACATGCAGTATGCACCTCTACTGCACATCTGTGACAAGTTATCTGTCAATCTTCAGGCGTACTACACGCTAAGTACTCTAGAAAGATTACAGTGAGCCCCGAGCCACCACATTCGGCATTGTCATTTACAGACGTACGCCTTCTTTAAAACCTTTACACCATTTAAATGTTTAACTGCAATGTTTAAGATGTGTCTCTTCTGCATATTGGTGACAAGTTGTCTTTTGATTTTCAAGGATCAGTTGTTCCACTTGCTGACTGTTGACAAGAATGACTGCCGTGGACTCTGAGCCACATTGGCTGGGATCGTCATGTATGGATGTTCAGACTTTTACTGTGGCTAAGACTGTGTCGCCATACTGTGCTTGAAGTTTTCTTTAAATATCAATCTGTTTTATAGCTTCAAGTCCCGCTTTGACTTGAATGTCCCTCATATTTGCTGATACTGGCACAAGATTTAATCTATCTATATGTAAAGATAGATAGGAAATGTTCACATAGCAATGTCATTCTAAACAATCAAAAGTCCCGGTTTGACTTGAACGTCCTATGTATGTCCATGGATAAGATATTTTGGCCCTGCCTGGTAAAGTTAACATTATCTTATCTTATCTCATAGAGAACGTGCTCGGTGTGATGCTGATCTTTTTGTTGCAATCCAGCCTTTGCATAAATTGGCAACGTTGGCAAAACATCCATGTGTTCCGTCTCAACAATGTCACTTGCTGTTCAGTCTGTTTATTGTTAATCCATTGTTGTTGGAGTATGCATGCAGTTGCTGATTTAAGAGAGTTAACAACCTGCAAATAGTAGATTGTATCAGTTAAGCACTGGGGGAAATTTAAAAGGAAATACATATCATGGCTAGACTGCGTAGATGAATAAAATTATCACACAGAGGGGGCACTGTTTTTCAACAAAAACAACAAAGGAGCTAATGGAACAAAATTAACTGTGCCCTTTGAGTGTGAGGAATGTCACACTCTTTATCCCCTCTCAATCTTAGCTGTACAATGACTCATGGGCATCTGTTCACTTTTCTCAGAACGTGCCCTGTGATGCAGTAGATACGGTTGTTTGGCTTCACATGCCTTAGGCCATGTCCACACGTAGCCGGGTATTTTTAAAAACTGAGACTTTTATTTGTAGATTTGGCTTTTCGTCCACATGCAAACTCAGTTTTGGTCGCTTTTTGAACTCCGTCCAAAGTGAAGGTTTTCCAAAACTCGTTTTCAGTGGTGCTGTGTGGACAGGGGAAACAGTGTTTTTGGCTCGTTGTAACGTCACCTTGTGTGCCGAGGATGTCAGTACCCGTGTGCTAGTCTCCTTGATTTGACGTCAGCTTGGTTTATGAGGATATTTTATGCAATATTGGACATACATACAGTAAACTAGTGATTGTGTTAACGTTGCTTACTGGACTCTTTACATGCGTGTACATACATACATACATACATACATACATACATACATACATACATGCAGTTACTCGCACATTACGTTAATAAACAGAGGAGTCTGAATGTACTACGAAGCTCACTGATGCTACATACAAAACTCCGAATACAAAGACCCCGCAGACCGCGACGGACTTCTACAAAGCACAACCGGTAATGTTTTGTCTAGGCTTCTGATTGGCCCCCCTGTTAATAATGGATGCTCCTAACAGCACTTTTGCATCAGGTGTTTTGCGTTTTCGTTCTTATCATTTTGACACATCCACATTCACATTTCATACAAACTTAAATAATTATTTTGATTGCGTAAAGCTACTTTGCAACAATGTCAATTGTTAAAGGCGCTAGACAAATATAATTAAGTTGAAAATTGAATGTGGACAAAGATATTTTTAAAACGTAGGTAGTGTGGACAGAATTTTTTTTTTTTTAAAGTAGAAAGCCTGTTCATCTTTTCTTAAAGTAGACATGTCAAAGTATATTAATGGCACACAAACTAATTTTTCTTCAGAATTTTGTGAACTGACGCATATAAATGCAATACTGGAAATTCTGGCCTTACTTTGACTTCCCTGATAAACTTATTCTGCTGGACACGTACTGTACACTATATGAGATCTTGATTTAACTTTGGTTCAGCTCAGAAGCCATAGTTCTTAGAGCTGGGTGTCAGTTCATCCAGGTCCTTGTCCTGGGTGCCTGTGAGAGTAAGACGTCTTTCCTATTCCCTTGCGAAGTAAGGTGACCGTGGAGTGGAATTAGGAAGGAAGGAAACGCAGTGTTTCCTCACATTGTGCGGCGCGGGAAGGGCCGGCCGTCGCTGGCTGACAGCCGTTTCCTCCCGGTGCGGTCCACATTCACACCCGGGGGTGGAGACCGTTCTCGTGGCCCAGCTGGTGTCAAGATTGTGTCAGTGGGTCAGCGATCACTTCAGCATTCAGACTTGAGTCTTTTTAGGTGTGCTGTACATGCTGGAGGTTTTTTAGCCTGAACGTTTGAATCTGAAGGATTGAAACTGCTCTAATGTGTGGTTACTAACTTGTGGAATTAGTAAGTATACCAGACTTTATTCAATTCTTGCATTATGATACGTATTTCAAATAGAAGTGTTAACAGTGTGAGATGTTTGTCAGTGTATTGCTAGATGAAGGGTTTTAGTTTTTGAAGTATCCTTTTGATAATCATTAACTGGACGTTGATGGTGGTATAATGTTGGCGATGGAACATTACACCACATGGTCAGATCATAATGTTTCCCAGGGAGACATCAGAAACCCATCCGTTTGTTTCTGGACAAAACATTTTAGCCTTTCTGTCTGTCATTAAAAGCTTATTTAAACCATAACTATGTAGTGGGAAGTTTGTATGATTTCTTCATTTCAGCAATGGAAAATCCCAGTTAAAATGACAGAGAGGAGAAGAGATCCGAGCTATTATTGCCATCAGGGGAGTCAGACTTGAAGAACTACTACTGCACAGCTGCTCCTGATCCCATTTTCACATCTGTAATTCTTTAGCTGCGTTGACTCAGTTGTGCTGCCTGAAAATGTCCAGCTAGAAAACAAAAAGCTGTACGGTATGCATATGTAATGCAATTCAGTACCAGGTGTATTTTTTTTTTTTATAAATTTTTTAAAATAGCATTTTGTAAGCTTTTTTCACAACTATCACTTTTTTTGTTATACGTTTGAATCAGTGGCACAAAAGGAAGCCCATGCTGAGTACAAACCAACAAACTTGCATGAGAACTCTTCTCAAGAAGTGTACAAACTTTCTCTGAAGCACCCTGCCGAGAGAAGGCGACTTTAAACCAAACCACAGTCCGTGGGACTACAAAGGCACAATTGTTTTAGCTGCTTTTCTTCAAATCAAAAGCTTTTTTTTAAAAACCTCAAATGTGTCCTTAAGTGTGAGGACAGTTCTCACACCTCCTTCCACCAACCTCTTAGTGATGCTTTTTCCCTTATTGTCTCTCAGGTCTAGCTGTTTCTATGGCGACAAGTGCTGTGCCTAGCGACAACCTCCCCACCTATAAGCTGGTGGTGGTGGGTGACGGTGGTGTGGGAAAGAGTGCCCTCACCATCCAGTTCTTCCAGAAAATCTTTGTGCCAGACTATGACCCGACCATTGAGGACTCCTACCTGAAGCACACAGAGATTGATGGCCAGTGGGCAATTCTGGATGGTAAGTTCATTTTAATTATAGTCTTTGATTTGGCTAAGGATATTGCTTTTATTTAGTTCACATGCATTTGTAGTTATGTGACAGCTAAAGTAAGTTAGTAAGTAAGTCTAGTGCATTAATATATCAATATCAGCCATCTGTTACGCTTTTCTTCTTCAGTTGTATTAGCCTGAGCCTACACACTGATAGAAAAGATCCAGAAGCGGCCTGGTATTTCTAATTTACCTCCTACACTGGCATATAATCGATACTGTACCGATTCATCATGCGAAATAATTTTCATATAGAAACTATTCCTACACATTTACATATGTGTTGGTGTAAACCGTTTGTATACTTATTTTGGATTCCCACCTTTACCGACTTTACTGACCTACAGACAAACTGATAAAATGTATCCATGAATTCAAATACATGCATTTCAAATATTCATCATAAAGGACAACATGTAGCAGTGGCATCAGTTAAACACTTCCATTCTACATTCTTTGAGAGCTTTTCGAAAGATTCTTTGTTTAGTTAGATAAATAGATAGATAGAGTACTTAGATAAATAGAGGACTGCGTTAAACTTAGAGCATTGAACTTGGGGTGTTTATTATAGAGAAACAATTTTGAAAAATAACAGTCTGCATAGAGCTTTTAAGGCTTTTCTGTAGGGTTTAAAGTTCAGTACAAGTTCAGCAGTAAACTTCAGTATACTGTATATTTGAGCGTAACTACTGTAAATGTGGCCCCTATTAGTGTAACTTTCAAAGGTAGATGCTCAGTGCTCGTGGCTGGATGATTATTCATTTTAAACTCCAGAACTACCAGAAAGCACCTGTTGCACCTTTAACCTTTTAGACGCATTAACTTAACCTTTAACGCATTAACTTAACTTATCCTAACTTCTTTTCACACAATAACGTGACAAGTTTCTTAATCATGCCATGTATAGTTTATTCTTTAGTGGGAATGGAGTGGTGGTTACTGGTGTCTTTTTTAAATTGGCTCTGATGAGAAAAAACGTTGTGACCAAACAGTAGCTTACAACACACAATTGTTCTACAACACACAATTTATTTGTTTAAATAAACTTAAGCGACTTATTGGAGTTGTATCCATACAGCAAACAATCAAAGCAAGGATTAAAACAAGCTTGAAATAGTTGTAACTTTTTAAATAAAGTAAGAAAAGTAAAAACAACAACAAAAATACACTGTTCATGGCAAGATTTGTATTAGCATTGTTAGCAGGGCAGGTTAATCATGCTAGCTACATACCCTCACCAGAGGCACACATTTATCTATGTATCTATGTTGCACCCATAACCCTACCTGATTTATTTGTCTTTCAAACTAAATTTCAATAAATTATAAATGAAAAGTGTGAACATGTTGTTTAGCATTTATGTGCCAAACTGAATATTAGCTAGCAGTGCAAGCTAACTGTATTAGACAAATGCTACACTCACACTCACCTACACTCACCAGGGGAATTGTTATTAAACATCTTTTATAACAATATTGGATTATATTAAATATGAGTACATATCTGTACACACACTCACACACACACACACACACACACACACACACACACACACACACACACACACACACACACACACACACACACTTCAACAGTGTCAACTTGAACTGAATTATGGCAGTATATGTAGTATTATGTTTCCTGTAAAGATGTCAGTAGTTGCACCATAGTTGATCGTGTGATTGCCAGAAGAGGGCATATATATTTTTCAGGTGGAAGTGTGTGCATGTGTATATATACAATATATGTATGTATTTTTTATTAGTTCTGGACACAGCAGGGCAGGAGGAGTTCAGTGCCATGCGTGAGCAGTATATGAGGACTGGAGACGGCTTCCTCATTGTGTTCTCCGTCACAGACAAAGCCAGCTTCGAGCACGTCGACCGATTTCACCAGCTCATCCTCAGGGTGAAGGATCGGTGAGCTCGCTGCTTATCTCTTCCCCGCTGAGACCTTTAAAACCTGAAAGTAAAGCATCTCGCAGCTTATGGCTTTAAATTCATGTCCATACCAGTGTGTTGTTAAAGCTTCTGCCATATTTTTCGTCCTCATTACAGAGAGTCCTTTCCCATGATCCTTGTAGCTAATAAAGTGGACTTGGTTCATTTAAGGAAGGTGACGAATGAACAGGGCTGTGAGATGGCTGCCAAACACAATGTAGGTTTGATTTGCAGGTCATCTTTTTTGATGTTGTTTATAGTTTAAACATTAAATGATGTGGAACAATGTGGAAAGTCTGGAAGTTATTGCATATGTTTTATGCTTGGAATGAAACATACAGTAGAACCTTCTATTTATTCACTTTCAGTAACTGCTTTTGGGACAATACTGCTGTTGGGGAGTTAATGCTAACCTTTATGTTTTAAATATTATTCCTTAATGGGACCTAATCTTGAATTATTTTTAAGACCCTAATTACAGACATGATCGACTTTCTTCCCCTTTATTTGGACACAGAAAAATAAAGGATATTTACTGGAAAAACAAATATAAAAATGTAGGCCTTTTGGCTGATGTGTAGTTTTGGCTCGATTTCCAAACCGTCCACGTTGCACTTCACTGAAGGATCTCTGAAAGGCTTTGGCGTTCTGTACAACACGCCTCCACCTCAGCTGCTACTGCTTCTGTCTTTAATTAGAACATGATGAGCAAGGCCGAATACAGTCTCAAGTCTTTGGCAAATACAGTATGAAACCGACACAAGAAGAGAGCTATCTGGAGAGGTTTTTTTTTTCTACTGAGACCCAAGAACAGTCGGATTGGCAGATGCAGAGCTAAAGGATTATTTTAGTATGCGTGTGGTGAATTGCAGGCTCCTGTGTTGACTCACCCCTAAAAACAGGCTGTGATTAAGGCCCTGCTTGCCCACGTGATGAACCGAAGACGTCGCCATTATTTTTGGCTGTCTTATTTATAGATGGAGTGAGTCATCATGTAGGAGAATTACATGCACTCATTTTTTTTAACCTTTCATTCACAAAACAGATCACTTACATTGAGACGAGCGCTAAGGATCCGCCGATGAATGTGGACAAAGCCTTTCACGAGCTGGTCAGAGTAATCAGGTACGTGAAGGGTTTAAGGTGTATACATGTAGAATGCTCTTCCACAATTATTGACAACGCTAATAAATCCAACCTTTGATTGAAATAAATACTATTCAAGGAAAACAAATTCCCCATCAAGAAAATCTAAAAGTTTCAAAACAAACAGAAAGTAGATTTTTTTTAAGGGTTTAGACTAAAGAGCAGGACATCAGAGAACATTACTTTTTACAAAATCTTTCCAAGGCACGTACTTACTACTAATCGAGTCACTAATAGAAATTATGCTCAAAGTTAATTTAGGACTAAAAATATTCCCATCTAAATAAAAGTTGTTTATGAAGCTTCTTACTCCTACTTTCAGCAAGGAGTAGGACTGCTCCTAGGAAAGAGTGTGATGTTACTGTTTATAACACTGAGAGCTGCAAAGTGGGCTGCAAATTACAGTGGGTGTTGTAGTTTTGACAGATTTTTGTAGTTTTAAATGGTGGAAAATGTGAGATCAGTGTCAGTTTATGCAAATAGACAAAACGTATAGCTGTGTGACTCAACTTCACGATGTTATCCTAATCACACTGCTCCAGTCAAAGTTGTTTCAAGCCCCTATAACAGAGCTGTGTAGGACTGTCATAATCTGATCAAAATAACTTTGAAAAGAAATTGAAACTGGAGAGAGGATGAGACCGAGGAGGCAGTAAAAAGTAACGAAATAATTAAAGGAAAATTATGCCTTACTTTTTCTTCTAAAGTGAGTGGCAATTTGTGAAAACTTCTATGCCACCTGTCAGTTTGCTGCATGTAGCCATGACGAGTGTGAAAAACGTGTACGCCGTGTTAATTAAATGATGAAGTGCTACTTAGAGTGTAAAAAAACAGTTGTGTAGACTCAAATGATTTTATATATTGTGCCAAAGCCAAATTATCACTGTTTCAAAGCATCACCTTCACTATTACTAATAAATGTTAAGTATTAATCACCAGTGGAAACAGCATACATAATATTCATTAATGGATCAATTGGATACCGCAAGCAATCTGTCACAAAAAGTATTCCTTTTTAGTTTAAATATATCTTTAATGAGTTCTGTGTCACACAAAACATCTCTCCTCCATACATATCTCTGCCTGATTTACATTTTCTCGCAACAAAGTAGGGCGCATCCGGAGTTTTATGGAGAAAATGGAGAAATGATTTAATATTTTAAGAATGTTGATGAATTGCTTTTACTCCTACTTCTAAAAGTAAGACCAAAATTGTGTCACTCTGAGAATTTTTGGCCACTTATGAGCGATTTCTATACTGAGATGTCCAACGACAACACAGGTTTAGTTTTCTCGCACAGTCAACTACATTTTAATTTTAAATATCCTGGTAATTTCTTGACGTCCAAAATGCCATGCACTTGATTTCTAGTTCTAAGGTATCGTCCTTTTTTTAACACCTCCTTTGTTTCATCAGTCCAAGAACATGGTTCCAGTCAAAGTTGTAGTAGCAGTTTCCATACTCATGTTTGTGGTTAACTGACATAAAAGACTTTTTTTTTTTGGCATGCCTGCTAAATAATCACTTGGCATGGAAGTGGTACCTTATGGTGGTTTTTTAGACTTGGTAACCCAAAGATTTTACTCGTTCTAGTAAAATGAACATTTGAACCATGAAACATGCTCCAGTTACATTGTGTCAGAATTGTGGCATTTGTTTTTCTCTGAATTAATTTATTCTTCAATTCATAATTGTAATTCTTTTTTGTTTGTTTGTTTTCAAATTTATTAGAGTGAAATAAAAGCAACTTCATGAAAACTTCATAAAACTGCAGGGTGTTAATTCAACACTGGGGAAATTCCTGTATAAGTGATGCTTTGACCACAGTGTAGGAATATCTGACAGAACAGAAAAGGAACTTTATCTCACGGCAACCACCATCATTTCCTCGCGCCCTTTCACCCCATTATCTCTTCACCCGTCTTCTTATTTCCCTTTCCTTTCTGACTTCCTGCTATCTCTTTCTCTGTCTCTTAGACAACAAGTACCAGAGAGGAATCTGAAGAAAAAGAAGAAGATGAAATGGCGAGGAGACAGAGCTGCCGCTTCTCCCAAACTCCGCTGCACTATATTGTGATCTCCTCTATACAGAACAGTTTCTTGTAGAGCTGTGATTGGCAGGGAAGCATGGAATATAAAACGGCCATGTCAAGGAGAAGCTGACAAGATGTCTTGAAAGGTTAACAAAGATGCAGCTGTTTTGCACACGTGCAGAGACGAGCAGTGAAGAGTGGCTTAGTGGCGCACAGCTATCGAGTCCTTTTCTTCACTCGATTGTGACATGCGGAAAAGGGTGTTGGCTGCCTTCCAAGTGCTCGGTGGGAGTGGACAGTATTTTGCCTTATCGCTTTGCGTCTCTGTACTGATATGAAGTGTTAAGTTGTAGCTCGGCCAAAGAAAAGCCTGTCATTAGCACTGAAGATTGCTAATGCTGTATTGGGAATTTGGGATACCTCCTAAAACATGGCCTTTACTGTTAAGCACAAATGTACAGGTTGTGACTAAAATGGACCTTTTTTTGCACTTTGATATTTGATATTGCACAAATATCATATCATGTGGTCTGGTCAGCGTATTAATTCGATAGCATTTCTGCCTTTGCTGAAGACTTGGGTTGTAAATGGCTTTAAAAAAAGGATAATGGTGCACTTGTGTAGGCTGCTCATTCAGTTTTTTTTTTTTTTTACTGGCATCTGCTTTTAGCCTCAGTAACTAACTGTCAAATTTTGCACCTAAACAGTGGTGGAAATTTTTTCGTTTCCTATCTTTATTATCCGACCAGCTTATGTGTTTTTTTTTTTCTTTCTTTCTTGAAAAATGACCTCTTACTTTAGTGGGTTAAATTTGCTTCACTCCAAATGAGTCCAGAACACGAAGGATGGATCCCTCCAGCTTAGCTGAGCGATTGATGTTCTGTACTAATGACTATGAAGGATGTCCTTTCAAATCCTGCAACTGCCATAGAGCATCTGGATTTTTTAAATGTTTTTATTTATTTCTATTTTTATAATTATTTTTATTTTTAGCTTTACGGAAGTCACTCATCAGAAGTGATGCTGCTGTAATATTCCCACACTACTTCTCTGAATTAGGGACCCGGTAGGTGCACAAATATGAAGAATCATGCTCAAGACACATGAAATCACCACCAATATACAGTCGATACCATATAAGTATGGAAAGTGAAAATATATGGGATCAACCTATATTACATTGAAGATTTACTGAGTTCCCACATTGTTATTAGTTTGTACGTAGTCCAAAAAATGGTTCACATGGCTAAAAGCAGTAATTTGACATGCGACATACATTTGAGATTATCCAGGTCTGAGCGATGAGATCTCAGAAGGGACCCTACCCAAGGACTTCGGCTTAGCATGCTCAGCACTATTAGAAGCTTCAGCAGCAGCGTTCAGAAAATATTACCACCTTTTAAGAGGTTTCTGGGATTCTTTGTTAATTAAGAGTCTCTAAAAAAAAAAGGTTACACTTGGAACTTTCTTTACTCAACAGAGCTTCAATAAAGAATGAATGCTTAAGTGTTTCCCAGAAGGACAAACCTGAGAAGATTTAAGAGTTCCGGGCTGAATCACGTTTTAAAGAGTGTTGCCTTTAATGTGTGGTGTGAGGACCCGATCTCTGAACGGACCCAAATTGTGTTTACATGTAGTGTATATAACAGAATAGTGAAGTGAAGATAAATATCACAGGTTAATGTGATGTAATTCCATATTTGTGGGCACACACACATACACGTTGTACGTTTTCATCGTCGTGAATATGTGCAGTTGAAATAGTGACATTACTTGCAGTGTTGTTAAAAGAACCGAGAATATTCAGGTGTAGAAATATATTTGATTGCTCCCAGCTTTCATGCAGTCATTTAATTTAAACGATTCATCACATATCTCATGTTTCTGTTATTATTTTTATAACAAATGCAATATAAATGAAGACCTCCTTTTTTGAGAGACAACAAATTGTCCTGATTACTTTATGTAATGGGATTTATTACATGTAGTACGTGACTGATAAGCACATAATTTTCTGTCCTTCTCCACATTTTCCAATAAACTCTGGGGTTTCTATTTAAATGTGTCTTGCATCACCTTTTACAGTATTAAAATAATAGTGTGACATAATAGTCACCATACACAACTTTGCCAAAAGAAATTCTGAGAAGGTGCTATTGTGCATTGTTTGTTATATGTTAAATATGTACACAATGTTTTAAGCCATGTTTTGGTACATCTGTGTTGAGGGTGTATTCATTTGATCAATTGTATTTTCCCATTCCTTTTTATTTATTTCACTTTCTGTTATTCCTAATAAAAACTCTAAATTGTCAGCGCTTGATTTATTGAGCTGCAAAAGTGGTGCCAACCTAAATGACTGTACACCAATCAGACATAACATTAAAACCATTAACAATATTATCACTTAGGTTTTGGGTTTCCCTTGTGCAACTGGGCCAGCTCTGGCCCCTCAGTGTGCGCTCCACAGGACATCTGGGTGATGTGCTGTGGAGTCTTCACTCATGCCACATAGTTGTAACACAACTGCATAGGATGTCTACTAAGTGGCCCAAACCCTGTTCCAACATAACAATGCCAATGACATTACCCACAAAACAAGCTGCATGAATACACAGTTTGCCAGTGTTGGAGTAGAAGAACTTGAGTGTCCTGCACAGAGCGTGAACCCAAATAAACTGAACACCTTTGGGATGAACTGGAAACATCCCAGGCCTTTTCAGTACCTGACTTCAAAAATGGTTTTGTGACTCAGTGAACAAGTGTCTATACCCATGCTTTAAAATCTAGTGAAAAGAAGTTGTTAAATCTCGAACAGGGTGTTGAACAAGCTAGAATGGTTTAGATTCACTCATATATGGATTTGCTAGTAAATGTCAAACTTATGCTACTATAACATTTTATATTTAGGGTAATTATCACATAAAATTGTTTCAAAGCACATTTGGGCATTAACTTTATCAATAAAATTGCATTAAAATAAAGTTTTCATTTGCTGGTAACACATGACAATCATCAACAAACCTCAAATGCATAAATCATGTATTGTTCAACTTTATAGGATCTACACATCAGGTCTGGCTCGGCATGCTGTTACAGAAGCTGACCTACAGACTGCTCTTGGCCACTAGATAGCAGCAGTGATTAAAATTTCATGTGCATGTTTTCTTGGCTGCAGTTACACCAGTTTTCTCCAAGATTTACATAACCTACCCAAAACTAGTAGACTTCTTTGAGATCCAGATTCCTCACTAAACCAATGGTTCATCTCTGCCCGAAATGCAAAGACAGGAACTGAGACGTTTACTGTATTCATCTTCAGGTACTGCATTGCCCCATAAGAAATTTTACTATGTGTATACAATAGTGCTACTGTGGTACTTCAGACATTACCACAGGAGGCACCATAGGACTTCATAGAGGACCAGAGTAGGTTCCATGGCACTTCGGTGGGTTCTGTGGTACACTGTAAACCCGATTAAGTTGGCAAAACTCTAAATATTTGAGGTAATCAGTTACATCAAATTTTTTTTAAGTAATGATGTTTCCAATTTTAAGTAAACAGAACTATACATTTTTGAGTTTGTTGAACTTGTTGCAAATCAAATAAATTATTGCTGCTGTCACCATAGCAGACAAGCCAGCCTGGGAATCGAACCCGGGCCTTTCACATGGAAGGCAAAACACCTACCACTGAGCCACCAGTGCTCTATAGACTTTTAGTTGGTGGAACTTTAAGGTAAAAGTTACTGTTACTTAAGTACTTATGATTACTTAAAATATCAAATTTGTTCAGCTTACTTGAAAAGTGTCATTTCTACAAACTCATAAAAAGTTCTGAATACTCAAAAAGGTCTATTAATCTGACCTAATTGCAATTATTTAAGTTAACAGTACTCAATGTGTTTAATTACTTTGAGCATTAGGGTTTGGTGTGCACCACAATACTTTGGTGAATACCATGGTACTTATTGAGCACCACAGTGGCTACCACTGTTCAGTAGGCATCTAATATGGTACATACTGTACTTACATGTATATCCTATTTTTGCCAGTATCCTGGCATATGTTTCATAGTACCATACTACTGTACATAGAAGAACATTGTGCCACGCTATTGTATGAAAATACATACCAAAGTACCATGATACATGTATATTCATACATATATCCCATGGTACATAGTATGTATATGTGTGATGGTAGCACCATGTATCATAATGTGGGACATGTATTACAGCAGCAAATAAGTACCAAAAATACTGTGGTACTTTGTACACCATAGTCAAGGTACCATCACACAACCATGGTGCCTATAAAAGTTTATAGAGAGAGGGAGAAACAGGAATAAACTTTGAATGGAATCGCAATCAATTCACAGTTGCAGGCATTTAGAGAGCAATTTAGGAGCAAAATAAAAATTGTATACCCATTAAACTTTCAGAAGCTGCATCTCACTTTCAATATATACACAGTTCGTATTAGTTTTACTGTAGATACTCAATAATTAATAACTGGGTAATGCTTCTATTGAAGGGAATGTATACTCACTACTCCATACATCAACTACTACACAGAGCTTTATCATTAATCTCCCAGAGTTTTTAACTTTGATTAAATCACTGTCTGACTCAGGGAGCCCTCATGTCTGTGTTTCCTTCTGGCTCTACCTTTTAGTTACACTGCCATAGTTGGTCCTGCCGGAGTCCCTGCTAACACTCTGTACTACATATATATTCACCTTATACATTATGTGACTGTTAGCATATCTAACTGTTATCTTTCCTACTCTTCTCCTCTCTGTCTTCTCTTCTCTTCTCTTCCTGTCTCTCTCTCTGTCAAGCTACATATGCCGCTATCTAACCATTTTGATTCATACATATTTTTCACATTTCATACACATTTCCATTATTTTCTTTCGATTGTGTGAATGTGCTTTGCGACAATGAAAATTGCTAAAAGTGCTACACATTAAAATTGTATTGAACTGAATTTTGGATTAACTCTTTGTGGAATATCAAAATTTGTTTGATGATCTCAATCATTTAACTGTGATGAATATGCAAAAAAATAAAATTAAAATAAAAAATCAGGAAGTGTCAAATACTTTTTCACAGCACTGTATATAATCAATGATAACAGTGTGCAGCTAATGAAAAAAACAGACAGCAGCTTGACAGCAGTTGTCAGAATGATCATAGACACCCTTCACAAGTAAGCCACAGAAGGTCACCTCTCATATCCACTGATGATTGCTGGATGCTTGCAGAGGTCTGTATCTAATCAAACCCATGGAAAGTTGACTGGATAAATTAGTGTCTGGGAAATCATGTGTAGTCAGTGGTCAAATGTTCCTTCAGTAGGATTAGATCTGTAACAGTTAGATGGGTCCGACATGATCACAACAGGAAGTCAGTTTTTCAAACGGCATTCTCAGCAACCTGATTCTGATGTAAAGCCTGTCTGTGACGGGTTAAAAGTGTCTCTTAAACTCTGTGGTCTTATTAAGGAAGTGTTGAGTCTGAGACGACTGCAGTCCTGCAGTCCTAAACAGACTGCAGTCTTTGCCTTGGTGAGATTCGTTTTATTCTGTTTATTCTTTGTTCATTTTTAGCACTGTAAAAGGAAGTGATTATAAACTGAACCCAAAAAGTCATGCTTTTATCATGAAACAAACCTGAAATCAGGGTGCGATTACTTTTTACCAAAGTGAAAGTGAAACTCTGAGCATTCGGA
This sequence comes from Clarias magur, assembly GCA_013621035.1. Lineage (NCBI taxonomy): Eukaryota > Metazoa > Chordata > Actinopteri > Siluriformes > Clariidae > Clarias > Clarias magur. The sequence continues at coordinate 26,948 of QNUK01001326.1, forward strand.
CTGGAGGGAAAATGGCATCTAAGTTTTCAGAGGAGGATTTCTCCTGTCCTGTGTGCCGTGGTATCTTCAAGGATCCTGTTCTTCTGCTCTGCAGTCACAGTGTGTGTAAAGTGTGTTTGCAGCAGTTCTGGGAGACCAAAGGATCCAGAGAATGTCCTGTATGTAGGACGAAGTCATCTCTAGTACAACCTCCCACAAATCTGACATTAAAGAACCTGTGTGAGACTTTCTTACAGGAGAGAAGTCAGAGATCTTCATCGGCGTCTGAAACAGTCTGCAGTCTGCACAGTGAGAAACTCAAACTCTTCTGTCTGGACGATGAGCAGCCGGTGTGTTTGGTGTGTCGGGATTCAAGAAAACACACCGACCACAAATTCTGCCCTATTGACGGAGTAGTCACAGACTATACGGTAGGTATTATATACCTGTGAAATTATGTGGTATGAGAAAGAAACGAGAAAGATATTTTTTTTGCCTAAAATATCTTTAGGTTCAATATAAAAGAGGTGTAAAAATGTAATTATAGTTAAATTTGATTTATTTATTTATGGGACAACTGCCACACCTGTGAGTCTAAAATTTCAGTTTATACAAAATTTCATCATCTGAAGTACATCTGAACATTTTGCAGTTAAATCCTTAATTAGTTAATGATCTGTAACGTAAAAGGTGAAATACAGAGTCTCCATGCAGTGTGCTGATTTGTTTTAGGAGAAGCTCAAAACTGCACTGAAGCCCCTACAGGAGAAACTGAAGATCATTAAAAAATGTAAACGGAACTGGAGACAGACCGCAGAACATATAAAGGTTCGAATAAACAAAAAGGTTATGAATTTTATAATTATATTTTACATCATTGTATGATCTGTTTCATTTGATTTCCACTTTACTGCAGATTCAGGCTCAACAAACAGAATGTCAGATTAAGGAGGAGTTTGAGAAGCTTCACCAGTTTCTACGAGATGAAGAAGCAGCCAGGATCGCTGCACTGAGAGAGGAAGAGGAGCAGAAGAGTCAGATGGTGAAGGAGAAGATCGAGAAACTGAGCAGAGACATATCATCTCTTTCAGACACAATCAGAGGCATAGAAGAGGAGATGAGAGCTGAAGACGTCTCGTTCTTACAAGTGAGGATCATTTAGTCAGTATTTATACCGTGAGAAAGTAAAACTTTTGTCACATTTCAGAAAAAATGTAAATCATATCCGCTGATGTTTGCTTTGTTGTTTTACAGAACTACAAGGCCACAGTGAAAAGGTGAGTGATGTGGTTCCTGTGTCTCTCGTTCTCTGTGTTTCTGAATTCAAACCCACAGCAACACTGACACTGAATGTTTGTGCAGAGCCCAGTGCACACTGCAGCATCCAGAGGAGCTTTCAGGAGCACTGATCCATGTGGCAAAACATCTGGCCAACCTGAAGTTCAGAGTCTGGGAGAAGATGGAGCATATAGTCCAATACAGTAAGACTTCTGTTTGTCTACACGTGTGTGTGTGTGTGTGTGTGTGTGTGTGTGTGTGTGTGTGTGTGTGCGTGTATGTGTGTGTGTATGTGTGTATGTGTGTGTTTACTGAACATGAATAGTCCTCAAATTCCTATTATTATTATTATTATTATTATTATTATTGTTATTATTATTATTATATTTACATCCAGAAGTGTTCACCTTTCTTTTTGAACTCATGGAATGTGAGGGGACTTTCATTATGAAAGACTTGGATTGCTGTCAGACTATTCTGCGTTTGAAGTGTGAGGGAAGTTTTAATAATTTTAGTGACTCTGTTCTTTGACTCTCATTCATGAAAATGAATTAATCATTTTGTTGAGTCATTTAGTTCATTCTGTTCTTTTGTTCAGAAATAAAATAGAATGTAAAAATTTCCAATAAACAGACACCCAACACATTTACAAACACAAAATTTAGCTATAGTTCCAGTAATGAACGAACAATACAGACCAAATGAGTCAAAGGTAACTATTCATTTCTGGTTTCCTGGAGGTTTTGCGATGCTTTTGCTCATACGCGCCCAGTAGAAAATGAACGAATCACTCTCCAAGACTACTTGTTCTTTTGAGTCACGTTAAAGACGCGTTCAAAGAGAACGAATCGTTCATGAACGACCCATCATTAGTGAGCAGGGGGACTGAGTGAAAAAGAGCTTACAAAAGCTTTAGAGTTAATTGTTATGAATTTTGTTCACATTTATAATTTAAGAACAAACTGAAAAGGCATAAAGCATATTAGGTTATATATGTTTATTAATCAATTATTATTATTTTTTTTATCGGAATATATATTCTCATGGTGCCTATTGAAATAAACTATGTGTGTTTGCAGCACCTGTAACTCTGGACCCCAACACTGCTCATCCTAAACTTGTTGTATCTGATGATCTGACCAGTGTGAGATTCAGTGATGAGAAACAGAAACTTCCTGATAATCCAGAGAGATTTAATATATGTGGGTGTATCCTGGGCTCTGAGGTAATTAGTTCAGGGACACACTGCTGGGATGTTGAAGTTGGAGACTGTAGCGAGTGGGCTGTGGGTGTGATGACAGAATCTGCTGAGAGGAAGGGAATTGTATTCTCCAGAAGTGGAACCTGGTTTGTTGGGTATTATAAAGGCAAATATATAGCATCTAATATAACACAGGGATACACTCGCCTCTCAGTAGCACCAGAAGTTCAGTGGATCAGAGTGCACCTGGACTGGGTCATAGGAAAGCTGTCATTTTCCGACCCTTTGACTAACACACACATACACACTTTCACACACACATTTACTGACAAATTACTGCCATTCCTAACTGTTGTGGGTAAAGAATCTCCTGTAAAGCTCCTCCCACTTTACTGCCCTGTAATAGTGAATTAGATCAGTAAATGTTCATTAACAAAGTACGAAAATTCTTTATAAAAGTTTTTTTATAAAGAAAAACTGAATATATCATTGTGGAAAGGTTTTCAAGTTACTAAATTAAATTAGAGGAATTTTGAGGCAAAATAATGACTTTGAAATAAAGAGATTCAAAATAAAACAAACAGAGACATCAAAATAATGTGATATTAAGTAAAAAAAGAAATAAAAATAATACAGAGCACTTTTCCTCTCAATGTTCAGTTCAGGGCTTCCAAAAACAAATAAACCACAGGATAAAATTTAAATCACAAGTCTGTTTTGATGTACTGTACAATTTTAGATCTGAAATAGATTACATTTTTTTATTTTTCAAAAATCATTTTAAATAAAGCGAAACTTTAAAACATCATGTCTTCAGAGTATTTGAACTTGGTAGTGCTGTGGTGTTAGTCTTGGGTGAAATGTTTAGCTGGGTATGTCATGTGTGAAACTGTGCAATGGAGGAGACTTCAAGCTCCAAGTTTCCCTCCACCAGGGGTCTGTGGTTTTGCCAAAAATCAGAAAGACTTGTTTATAAGTCTTTTACAATTGTTCATAATATACCATCCTAGCCAGAAAGGTGATGTCAGCAGAGGGATGAAAATTGAATCTTGCATTTATGTGATGAGAAATCATCCCAGTACAGTACAGTTCTGCTGTGAGCACAGTATTTTGACAATTAAAACAAATGTTTTACTGTACAAAGTCCAATTTAAAAGATACTTAGATTAAAAATTAAAAAGGTAAATTATCTGATCAGTTTAATGAAGACAGTCTCAGTCCTGGGGATTTGAAAAAGTAAAAAAAAAATTCTAACACTTTTACATAATTTAAATGTCCCAAGATCCCTGCTGTCATGGGTCTAGCTGGTGGTTTGGCTAGACCGGCTGATGTTGCCATGGGCATAAAAGGTAGGCATGAAGGCAGAGGGGTTGTAACAGAAAGTCTTTATTTGAACACAACTCAAATAGACAAACAAAGGAACTAAAACAAACTCAAGCTAAAACTAGGGCTCAGGAAAAACACAACAAGAAGGGATCTGAACACAGGGGACCAGAAGCCGACACAGGGAACCAGGAGCTGACATGCAAACTAGGAGCTGATACAGGGAGCTGACAGAAGGACTAGGGAAGAGGAAACATGGAGCTGGAGCTAACTAGAGACACATAGGGGAACTAGAGACAAGACTGGACAGGACGTGGCAAGGACTGGAGACAGGGCTAGACAGGAACTAGACTGGCTGGGTTAGTGAGTTTAGTAGCTACATGTTGTACTGGGGGACACTGGAGGCTGACCTAACCAGGTTAGTGGCTAATGGGGTTAGTACTGACCTAGGGGACCGGAAGACAAAAGGCAGGGCACACATGAGGCTATACCAAACTAGCGGCTAACCTACTAGTGACCAGAACCACTAGCAGTCAATCCCACTAGAGGTTAGCCTACTGGAGGCTAACCCTACTAGCCATCAAGGCCTACTAGCGGCTAACCCTGCTAATGGCTAAGCCCTCATGTGGCTACACATACTAGGGAAATAAACCAGAAGACAGAACAGTACTTACACAGGAGGAGACACAGCCTAACTACACACTGAACAGAGCAGCTCCATGAATCCACAGACACAAGGAACATCAAGAAAACAAAACTAGAGCCCTCTGAAAACAAAGGTTACAAAACATAAACTTAAAGTAACAAAAAGGAATGCCCACATGACATTAAAACAAACGAACATTCAACAACCCAGCTTCCCAGAACAAACTGCTATTTATAGAAGCTTTAACGAGCCACCTCAGTTCAGGTGAGCACTCATCACCTGACTGAGGTGGCTTCTGGGAAACTGAGTCAACCAACAAAACTACAGAGAGACAGACATGAACAGTGACCTCTAGTGGAGGTTCCTAACACCCGCCTTCCCTGTTTTTATATTAAAAACTCTAAATGATCAGCAAAGTCGTTTGATTTATTGAGCTGCCAAAGTGGTTGCAACCTATATGACTGTACACCAATCAGACATTGAACGTTAAAACCATTAACAATATTACCACCTAAGTTTTGGGTTGCCCCTGGGTGATGTGCTGTGGAGTTTTCCAAAACTTTGTGGACTCCTGATTATATCACACCCATATATGTTTCTTCCTTAAATTCATGCCGCATAGTTGTTACACAATTATATAAAATGTCTTTGTGGCCCAAACCCTGTTACAGCATAACAATGCCAATGACATTACCCACAAAACAAGCTGCATAAATACCCAGTTTGCCAGAGGTGCATTACTTATTACTTATTTATTTACTTTCAGAAGGACAATAATAGCCTTTGTGTCCTGAACCCAAATAAACTGAACACCTTTGGGATGAACTGGAAAGCCGGTCACATCCCAGGCCTCCTCAGTACCTGACTTAACAAATGCTTTTGTGAATCAATGAACAATTGTCTATAAGGGTGCTCTAAAATCTAGAGAAAAGCCTTCCCAGACTAGTGAATGTTATTATAAAAGCAAAAGTTGCTAAATCTCGAACAGGGTGTTGAACAAGCTAGAATGGTTTAGATTTCTTCATATACAGTTTTGCTAGTAAATGTCAAACTTAAGGATGCTTCTTTAACATTTTCTATTTTGCATTTAGGGTAATTATCATATAAAATTATTTCAAAACACATTTGGGCATTAACTTTATCAATAAAATTTTATTAAAATAAAGTTTTCATCTGATGGTAATGCACATGAGAATCATCAACAAACCCCAAACGCATAAATCATGTATTGTTCAACTTTAAAGGTTCTACACATCAGGTCTGGCTTGGCATGCTGTTACAGAAGCTGACCTACAGACTGCTCTTGGCCACTAGATAGCAGCAGTGATTCACAATTCTTGTGCAGGTTTGCTTGGCTGCAGTTACACCAGTTTTCTCCAAGATTTACATAACCTACCCAAAACTAGTAGACTTCTTTGAGATCCAGATTCCTCACTAAACCAATGGTTCATCTCTGCCCGAAATGCAAAGACAGGAACTGAGACGTTTACTGTATTCATCTTCAGGTACTAACCTAGCCTAACCTAAACTGCTATACTGTAAATGATACACTTCTTCAATACAGATGAGCAGTTTTGAGCCTTTATCTTCTTTGAGGCCTGGTTCCAAATTCCTGACTGAACCAATGGCTCAACTATTGAACTATTGAACATTGAACTATTGACAGGAACTGAGACATTTACTGTATTCATCTTCAGTTACTGCATTGCTCCATAAGAAATTTTACTATGGTATGTACTATAATGTACTATGTTCAATGTAGTACATACCAGAATATACCATAGTGCTATTGTGGTACTTCAGACATTACCATGGGAGACAATATAGGACTTTATAAATGCATTGCACCCCCTCGCTCACCCGTATACAGCTGGTGGGTGGGTAGTCGAGTTTCGGCCATCAGAGGCAGTAATTCAGCCACTGATCAGAATTTATATGTGATTGAAATATGCTTTAACTTAAACTGAGAGCGCACATGTGTCAGTAACGTGCTGCTCTTTCCTACCACGAGCCGGCTGCTCATGAAGACTGTGGGTGTGTCTTTTGCCTTTGTCTTGGCTTGCTGCACGCGGTGTTTTTGTCTTAGTACCTGATACCTTTACTGGTGCTACCTACACTCTAAAAACTGATGGGTTAAAAAACAACCCAACCATAACCCAGCTGCTGCGTCACTATTGGACAGAACATGTGCTGGGTTGTTTTGACCCAAGTGCTGGTTGTACCACCCAACCAGTGGGTTAAACTGACACTCTAGCTGGGTTAAAATTTTATAGGGCTGGGTTATTTTATTTGACCCAACCAGTGGGTAAAATGAACTCTTGCTAGGTAGACACGTTCCATTGGATTTAGTAGATGAAACCATTTTATTTTCAAAAAAGTCGCAAAATGTTCACAACTTCACACAATGTAAATAGATAAAAATAAGAAAATGCGAACAACCAAATTTTGACAAAAATGTCAGACAGAAGAATATAATCCCAAGGTGATCATTTATTAACTATAAAATAAACGTAACAAACACTCTCTGTAAAACAATAAAACCAAGAGGTCCTGTAAATATGATTTTAATTATATTAATTTTTTTTTTGCATTTAATACAATGTTTAAACACTTTTTATATACAGGTAGAAGTTTTCAATACAACATTACAAACATGTTAATATTCCGATCTTAATACTTTAACTACTACAGTAGTTATTTAATTATTAGTTTAAATGCTAGTATTTTATTTACTTTCAAAAGGACATTAAGAACAAGAACAATAAAACTTTAAAAAATATTATTGATTAAATGTGGGCTGAAAAAAATTGTATTCATGGTTCCAGGTCCTGAAGTCATGCAGGTACTGAAGCTGCAAAGCAGTCCCAGACCATCATACTACCACCACCATGTTTGGTTCTTTTGATGAAAGGTTGTGATAGTTTTAGGCCAGATGTAACAAGACACATACGTTCCAAAAAGTTAAAGTTTTGTCTCATTGGTCTACAGAATATTTGCCCAAAGTCTTGATATAATAATAGCCCTTGATAACTGAAATCATCATTTAATTCAATTCAGTTAAGTTTTATTTGCATTGTGCTTTTAACAATGGTCAACAATGGTTTGTTGTTGGAAATGGGTCTCGCAACGGAGGAAAAAGTGTTCATAGTTGAGTATTATTTCCACTTATACAGAAGTGGTTTAAAAAAGGTGGCAGAACACATTCCTTCCCATATTACCTGATGCCTAGGAGATGTTTAGTTCGTTAATAACACTAAAGGTGTGTTTATACTGACATTTAGAATTTTATTTGTATAGGCTTTTATTAATGGTCAGAGTCGCAAAACATCTTTACAGAAGTCGTCTCTAGTTGTATCTCCCGGTATTAAAGAACCTGTAGTGTATGTGTATTAAATATGAATAGTTTTTTCTATTTTTCCTGCCTTTGTTAATAATACTAATGTTGTGTTTATAATGACATTTTAATTTATATTTGTATAGTGCTTTTAACAATGGTCAAAAAACAGCTTGTATAATGTATATAAAATTTGTGAGAAAATGTCTACAAATCATAATTATCAGATTGTAATTGTGATGAGTAAGCGAAGGGCGACGGTGTCAAGTAAAAACTCCCTGAGATGGCAATAGGAAGAAACCTTGAGAAACTGTATTTTGTTTCTGCAAAAAAAAAAAAAAAAAAAAAAATCAGGAAGTGTTAAATACTTTTTCACATTCCATGTATGTTAATGATAACAGCATGCAGCTCATAAAAAATAAAAATAAATAAATAAACAAAAAAACCCTCCAGTATATTAAAACATCATCTATTAATTAAATTAAAATTACTATTCATGCAGTATAACTACAGTGTTCCTCTTGGTCTAATTCAATAACTAAGACCACACATGACTTGACAGTTGTCAGGAAGATGATCATAGACACCGTCCACAAGGAGCACAAGCCACAGAAAGTCGTCTCTGAACAGGCTGGGTATTAAAGCAGATTCACTGACTGGATAAATTATTATTAAAATTTTTACGCATTTATGTGTAGTCAGTGGTCAAATGTGCATTCAGTAGGATTAGGTCTGTAACAGTTAAATGGGTTCGACATGTGAATGACTCATGTACATGATCATGAAGCACCACTCTCAGAACCGGATGTCAGTTTTCCAAACGGTATTCTCAGTGACCTTGTGCTAAGGCCATAGTATAATCTATGTTTCCAGAATTATGTTCACCACCGCCCCGATTCTTCTCCATCCAGATGCAAACAAACCGTTCGTAGTGGAGGTGGACGCTTCGGATGTGGGCGCCGGGGCTGTTCTCTCCCAACGAGGTCCAGACCAGAAGCTGCACAAAAAAAATTCTATTCCACAACAATCCTGGGGATTTTAAATTATGAAATAACACGTACGGAATAAGGTATTTATGTAACAACAACAACTCCTACCACTCAGCTGTGAAGACTATTGTCAGCCGACCGCATCTTTTCGAACCGCCCGCTCACAAACCGTTAGTGGTGGAGCAACACACTCGGAGGACAGCACCATCCGCTCCTTCCGCTTTCGTGAGCTCACGGATGCCACTGATTGGCTGTAGAGCCGTGATTAACGTGGGAGCACTAAGTACCTTTCATCCCTCCCCTTTGAGAGACCTCTAGACCTCCGGCTGCAAGAGGTTACAGCATCACCTGGGAATCGAACTCGTAATCTTTGGATGATAGGGCGAGCACTTTACCACTGCGCCACTCAGAGGCCCATTATTATCAAATGCATTTGCAAAAACCCTTCAAGCACCATGATGAAACTGTCTCTCATGAAGAAAGCAAAACCAAACCCTACCTCTGCTGCAGAGGAGAAGTTCATTTAGAGTCACCAACCTCAGAAATCACTAATTTACAAACAGCATCTCAGATTAGAGCCATTATGAAGGCTTTTCAGATCATGAGATTATTGCATATTTTGGATGCCATCAGCAATGTTTTACAATGTAGAAAGAAATTAAAATCAGGAAGTTAAAATTAAAATTTGAGTGGTAGTGTGTATAGAACATTATAGCTTGCAGCACATAAAAATAAGAAAATCCAGTGTCTTCAAATAGTATCTATAGATATTTCATTTTGAGTTGGAGTAAAGTGCTTTGTGCCTTTATCTGCTGCATCAGGTTATACGTGTCTCTAAAACTCCTCCTATTAAGAGAGTGTCGAGTCTGAGACAACCTTCATAAACAGCCGTCTTCTCCTCCCATGAGATTAGTTTTATTCTCAATTTTTTTTGTGGGTCCTTTTTAGCACTGTAAAAGGTAATGATTATTATACAGTATGAAGCAATGTTTTTATCCTAAAAACAAACCTGAAGTCAAAGAGTGATTACTTTTTATCAAAGTGAAACGTGGAGCATTCGGGCTGGAGAGAACAGCACCAGCAAAATAAAATGGCTTCTACGTGTTCAGAAAAGGATTTGTCCTGTCCTGTGTGCTGTGAAATCTTCACGGATCCTGTTCTTCTGCTCTGCAGTCACAATGTGTGTAAAGAGTGTTTGCAGTAGTTCTGGAAGGCCAAAGGATCCGGAGAATGCCCTGTTTGTAAGAGGAAGTCATCTATAGAGCAACCTCCCACAAACCTGTCTGTAAAGAATCTGTGTGAGGTAGCAAGAAGTGAGAGTTTTCGACTCTGCAGTCTGCAGAGTCTAAAACTTTTCTGTCTGGATGATCAACAGCTAGTGTGGTTGGTGTGCCAGACTTCAAAAAAACAAACCAACCACAAATTGTGCCCCACTGACAAGGCCGTAACAGACTGTAAGGTAAATATTATAGTATATACCTGTGAGGTTATGTGATATGTGACAAATATGTCTATATTGCTTTATTCTGTATTCAGATTGGCGATGGGCCTGGGGCCTATCCCAGTAGTCTTAAGGTATGAGGTGGGGTATATCCTGGACAAGGAGCAAATCCATCGCAGGACACACACACACAGAGACACTAGGGATGGGTCTTTGTTCTTTTTGAACCCTCAGATAAACGAGTAGTCTCAGAGAGTGATTTGTTAATTTTCTGCTGGGCGCATATGCACAAAACATCGCAAAACCTGTAGGTTATGTACAGGAACCAGAAATGAATGGTTCATCTCATGAGTCTTCAAGTCTGAGTCGTTCTTTTGTCACGTGACTCTCATAGATGCTATTATGCACTGAAAATCACGTGGGGATCACGAGACAAAGGAACGAATGCCTCGGACCAGAAGATATGAGAGGTGAGCTGCTTGTTCTGTTTATCATATGTCCTTATGTAATGTAATATTTAATTTTATATCTGATCAAAAGAACAAAGTGAACTAATGGTGTTTTCACACAGGGTCCGGGATCTGTTTCCGAGCACACTTGGCCCCGGGACCAGTTGATTTTTCTCTGTGAGAATGCAATCGTTCCAAATCGTTCCATGCTCGGGAATGAATCCCTGGACCAAGTCTCTTGGGGTTAGCTCCAGGCCCCCCTTGACTTTGCGGTATAGACGATGAGTGAACTTGTTATTATCAATGTTAGGTAAGTTATTTAAAAAAAAAGTAATCTACTACAAATTACTAATTACTACTTTAAACTTGTAATTTGATAACATTACTGACTGCTACATGTAAAAAGTAATCAGATTACTAATTATGTTACTTTCAAGTTACTTTGAAAACATCTGTTATGGCGTGCGCCTGTAATGGGCGTGTGCCTCAACCTGTTGTCGCTCCTCGCTCACTCCATATCACTCCATATTTGTTGTATATTAATGATTTTGATCATGGATTTTTGTATTGAATCCTTAACACTGACTGGCAAATTTATATACTCTGTTCAAAGATTATAAACCTTGGTGTGTTAATTGGATTTATGTTCATATTTGTCATTTTAAAAAATGAAAAAAAAAGTTGTACACTGTAAAATAAATAAATAAATAAATAAGCTGCCTCAATGTAAAAAAAAGGTTTAGTAACAAGTTGCACAGCTTTTTCTATGTTTACTCAACTTTTATAGACATTTTCTGGCCAAACAAAACATTTCACATTGTTATACACTGTAAGATATTTTCACATTGGCACATGTACCCAGTTCAAAATCTTAAGTTAACTCTTCAAATTCAAATACAGTGGAACCTTGGATTGCGAGTAACGTGGTTTACGAGTGTTCCGCAAACCAAGCAAAGATTTTTAATAAATGTTTAATCGGAAACCGTAAAAAGTATTAATAAAATAATAAAAGTATTAGTTTACGAGCGCCAAGTATCATGTATCACGCATACGACTCTTATTTTGACACCGAGGCACCAAGATTCTTATTTTTGAACCCCCCCCCCACCCCCTCCCGGCAATCACACAAAAACTCTGCTCGTTATTTTCTTTTAGTCTCATATGCGTGTGCGCGCGTAATTTGACACCGAAACACACACACACACACACAGACGTTTTTTTTTACTTTACAGCAGTGATTCCCTTAGTATGCGCTCACGCCCGGTTAGAGAGGTTTCTTTTTTCCTTGTTAAAACGGTGTTTCCGCTGTGTGTGTGTGTGTGTGTGTGTGTGTGTGTGTGTGTGTGTGTTTGTTGTGAAACTTAAAAAGCGAGGTGGGGAGAGGAAGGAGGAGTGTTACTTTGTAAAACGAGGCAAGGGAAGGGGCTAATTCCACACACACACGCACGCACGCACGCACGCACGCACGCACACACGCACGCACGCACGCACACACACGCGGCGCCTGCGCACCCCGACGGAAACACTTTTATTTATTTGGATTTATTTGTACTTTTTTAAAAGGTAAAGGTCAGATTAATTTGTTTTATTTTCATTTTATAGATTGTATTAATTATTTTTATGTATTTATTTTTGGGGGCTTTGGAATGAATAATTGGAGTTTTCATGATTTCTTATGGAAAATGATGATTTGGTTTACAAGTGTTTTGGAACATGAGCCCACTTCCGGAACGAATTATGCTCGTAATCCAAGGTTCCATTGTATTTACGTCAGCTCAAATAGTATTGTGGTCTCAATTAATTATATTTCTTTAGGGTTGATTTAGGCCAACTATTCATCTACTCAAAAAAGTAAGTTGTCTCCCATTGATGTGGTTGGTTCAAATGTTTTCTCTAAAAACAAGTTGGCCTAACATAACCTTACAAAACTTTATTCTTCCAAAACTAGTCAAAGTTAAAATAGTTATCTGTAAATAACAGGAAAATTCAGTTTCTATTATACTTAATGGATAGTAAAATACCTGGAGAACACCATGTACTTACAGTATCTTACTGATTCTTTTATATAACAATATCATGAAAAGATTTTTAAAACTAGCAAAGATTTGACTTTTGAAGACTTTTTTCCCAATGGGTCAGACACAAAAAATAATCCATGACAACAAGAGTTTGTCTTTCAACATGTGAATCTGAGAGGTGCATGTCTCTCCAAATCCAATAGAAATCGTTAAGTTGGCTTCATAGTTACATACAGTCAGAGCACAGACCTGACCAAACACCACTCCTAAAGCTGCTGCATAGTCAGTGCATAGTCACTTTGACTCAGATACGCCAAGAAGGAAGCTACCTGCCACATGCTCTCGAGCACGCACTTCCACCATGCTTTATCTGCTCGGATTGCCGCGACTTGACTCCCAAACACTTTCTTTGGTGCAACTTGTTTTCCATTTTTACACACACTTTGTATATAAGATGATCATAGACACCCATCATCAATAGGCATAATCGACAGGAGGTCATCTCTGCCCTCTAGGGGATATCTGTGACACTCTGAAAGGGATGGATAGTTGTGGAGTGATGAATAAAAGCGTAAAAAGTTGCCTGAATAAATGAGGACCAACATTTCTAGGAATTCCCTTTATCATCAATGGTCAAATGTGCATTCAGTAAGATTAGGTCTGTCACAGAGGATGGGTTTGACATTTGAATGATTCATGTACATGACAAAGGTAAACAAAAGCACCACTCTCAAAACAGGAAGTCAGTTTACCAAACTACTGTCAGTGACCTAACAAACTTGTACTAACAATATAGCTTAATCTAATGATTTTAATCATGTTTTGGATATTTTTCAGGTTATTTGTACAAGCGAGTAATAAAGAATTACTACTGTACATTTAAGTAAGTGCTGTGAGCTGTTTCTAATTTAAATGATGACTGTACCAGGTGTACCAGGTGTCCTATTGAGGAAGTGTCGAGTCTGAGACGCCTGCAGGCATTCATAAACTGACTGCATTGTTCTGCTTTTGTGAGGTTTATTTTCAGTTTCTTTCTTGGCTCCTTTTCAGCAATGGATTAGGAAGTGATTATTAACTAAATGAACAAAGTCATGGTTTTATCCTGAAACAAACATCAAAAAGTGATTTGTTTTTACCCAAATGAAAGCGAAACTCGGAGCGTTCTGGAACAACAGCAGTAAAATAAAATGGCTTCTAAGCATTCAGAGGAGGATTTGTCCTGTCCTGTGTGCTGTGAAATCTTCAAGGATCCTGTTCTTCTGCACTGCAGTCACAGTGTGTGTAAAGTGTGTTTGCAGCAGTTCTGGGAGGCCAAAGGATCCAGAGAATGTCCTGTTTGTAGAAGGAAGTCGTCTATGGTGGAACCACCTACAAACCTGGCATTAAAGAACCTGTGTGAAAGTTTCTTACAGGAGAGAAGTCAGAGATCTTCAACAGCGTCTGAAAGAGTCTGCAGTCTGCACAATGAGAAAGTCAAACTCTTCTGTCTGTATGATGAGCAGGCTGTTTGTTTGGTGTGTCGGGATTCAATAAAACACACCAACCACAAATTCCGCCCCATTGATGAGGCGGTACCACACTGTAAGGTAAATATTCTATACCTGTGAGATAAGTATCATGTGACAAAGAAATGAGAGACATTTTTGCCTATTAAATCTGTAGGTTCAATATTAAAAATAGGTATAAAAAATTATTATAATTGCACTTTGATTCATTTATTCATATGATAACTACCAAAACTATACGTCTGACATTTCAGTATAGGCAGATTTTCATCATCTGAAGTGTCACCTGTAACAACAGGAGCAGACTAAAGTAGAAATTAGAAAATCCGGATTTATCCAGGGTAATTAACCCGTTCCTTTTATATGACTCACGAATCACGAATCCTTCTCTTCATTTACCCAGATCAGTTAAAACAGCCAGTGTTTTTTGTGTGTCAGATGTCAAGAAATACACTGACCACAAATTCAGCCCCATTAATAAGGCTGTAAGGTAAATATTATATACCTGTCAGATAAGCTCCAGTCTTGATTCCTGTCTCTGTTTGCATGGAGTTTGCATGTTCTCCCCATGCTTGTTGGTTTCCTCCAGGTACCCCGGTTTCCTGCGACAGTCCAAAGGCCTGCAGATTAGCCTAATTGGCGTTCCCAAATTGCCCATAGTGCGTGAATGTATGTGTGTGTATGTGTGTGCAATGCGATGGATTGAGGCCCTGTCCAGGGTGTACCCCGCCTTGTGCTGTAAGCCTCCTGGGATAGGCTCCAGGCTCTCCACCTCCCTGAATACAGGATCAAGTGGTATAGACAATGAGTGAGAGAGTTAGTAAGAGTGTGAGATAATCTGTCATATGACAAAGAAATGAGAAGGATATGTTGAATATATAGATATAAAAACATGTAATGTATAGTTACATTTTGATTAGTTTATTTATATGATAACTACCAAACTGGTGAGTGTGACATTTCAGTATACAGATTGTCATCATCTGAAATGTCACAGGAGCAGATGTTAGATTAAATTAGAAATTAGTGTATGCAAACATCAACATCAGATAAATCTAATCTTCACATATTTTTATCTGCATTTTTAAAAACCAATGGACTGATGGTAAGAGGGAATATAACTATTGCTTTTACATAATGAACGACTATAACTAATACTTTTATATGTTGAACATTGTACAGTTAATTCTTATCACTGATCAGAGGTAATGATGTGTAAAATAAGAACTGAAACACAAAGTCTCCATGCAGTGTGTTGTTTTTATTTTCAGGAGGAGCTCAAAACTGCACTGAGAGCCTTGCAGGAGAAACTGAAGCTCTTAAAAAAATGTAAACTGAACTGGAGTCAGACTGCAGAACATATAAAGGTTAAAATAAAAAGCATGGCTTTGATTATATAATTAAATATAAATATAGATCATGTATAGTCAGTTATATTCCATTTGATTTACTCTTCCCTGCAGATTCAGACCCATCACACAACGCGTCACATTAAGGACGAGTTTGAGAAGCTTCACCAGTTTCTACGAGATGAAGAAGCAGCCAGGCTCGCTGTACTGAAAGAGGAAGAGGAGCAGAAGAATCAGATGATGAAGGAGAAGATTGAGAAGCTGAGCAGAGACATATCATCTCTTTCAGACACAATCAGAGCCATAGAAGAGGAGATGAGAGCTGAAGACGTCTCGTTCTTACAAGTGAGGATCATTTAGTCAGTATTTATACTATGAGAAAATAAAAGTTCTTTTCATCATCAGAACTGTCACATTTCAGTGGTGTAAAAATGTAAATCGTATCCACTGATGTTTGCTTTGTTGTTTTACAGAACTACAAGGCCACAGTGAAAAGGTGAGTGATGTGGTTCCTGTCTTTCAGAATCAGAATCAGGATCTTTATTGTCATTGTAGCAATGAGACATTGTACAATGAAATTAAAGTGCAATTTTCCAGTGCAAAATAAAAACATAAAATATACATATACAGACGTGACCAAAAGTTTGGAGAATGACACAAATATTAGTTTTCACAACGTTTGCTGCTAAACTGCTTTTTTGTTTCAGTTGTTTCTGTGATGTACTGAAATATAATTACAAGCACTTCATACGTTTCAAAGGCTTTTATCGACAATTACATGACATTTATGCATGCAAGAGTCAGTATTTGCAGTGTTGGCCCTTCTTTTTCAGGACCTCTGCAATTCGACTGGGCTGCTATCAATCAACTTCTGGGCCAAATCCTGACTGATAGCAACCCATTCTTTCATAATCACTTCTTTGGAGTTTGTCAGAATTAGTGGCTTTTTGTTTGTCCACCCGCCTCTGGAGGATTGACCACAAGTTCTCAATGGGTTTAAGATCTGGGGAGTTTCCAGGTCATGAACCCAAAATTTCAACGTTTTGGTCCCCGAGCCATTTAGTTATCACTTTTGCCTTATGGCACGGTGCTCCATCGTGATGGAAAATGCATTGTTCTTCACCAAACTGTTGTTGGATTGTTGGAAGAAGTTGTTGTTGGAGGGTGTTTTGGTACCATTCTTTATTCATGGCTGTGTTTTTGGGCAAAATTGTGAGTGAACCCACTCCCTTGGATGAGAAGCAACCCCACACATGAATGGTCTCAGGATGCTTTACTGTTGGCATGACACAGGACTCATGGTAGCGCTCACCTTTTCTTCTCCAGACAAGCCTTTTTCCAGATGCCACAAACAATTGGAAAGTCAAGTCAAGTCAAGTCAAGTAGGCTTTTATTGTCATTCCAACCATATACAGTTAGTACACAGAGAAACGAAACAACGTTCCCCCAGGACCAGGGTGCTACATACATGTAACAACATAAATGTACAACATAAATTTTACATTTTTAAGTTACTCTAAAAGAAGAACTATCAATATCTATACAAAAATACAAAAATAGACAAAGTGCACGTGCAAATGTGCAAACAAAGTGGTACATGACAGACACAACAATGTAAGACATAACAGTACTTTTTTGATGAAGGATGAATTGAGGTAGTGGGAAGAGCAGCAGTAAACAGTTTACAATTTTGACAGAAGTATTGTGTGCAAATAGCAATAAATAGCAATTTAAATATTGTGCAAAAAATTGCAAGGAGCAGCACAGGTATGTAGGTATGAGCAGATTGGGATGGGTGTGCATCAGTATGATTGTGCATGTGTGTTTATCAGTTCAGTCCAGATGTTATTTAGTTCGTCTGAGTGATTTGTGTGTGTGTATGTGTGTGTGTGTATGTGTGTGTGTGTGTGTGTGTCAGGTATCAGTCCAGTCCTTTTGTGTTTAGGAGACGGATGGCTTGCGGATAAAAACTGTTTCTCAGTCTGGATGTGAGTGCCCGAATGCTTCGGTACCTTTTTCCAGATGGCAGGAGGGTGAAGAGTGTGTGTGAGGGGTGTGTCCGGTCAGCCACAATGCTGGTGGCTTTGCGGATGCAGCGTGTGGTGTAAAGGTCTTCGATAGAAGGGAGAGAGACCCCAATGATCTTCTCAGCTGTCCTCACTATCCGCTGTAGGGTCTTGCGGTCTGACACGGTACAATTCCCAAACCAGACAGTGATGCAGCTGCTCAGGATGCTCTCGATGGTTCCTCTATAGAAGGTGGTGAGGATCGGTGATGGAAGCTGGACCTTTCTCAGCCTTCTCAGGAAGAAAAGACGTTGTTGGGCTTTCTTATGCAGAGAGCTGGTGTTGAGGGACCAGGAGAGGTTCTCCTCCAGGTGGACGCCCAGGAATTTTGTGCTCTTGACGATCTCCACAGAAGAGCCGTCGATGCTGAGCGGAGAGTGATCGCCCCGAGTCCTCCTGAAGTCAACAGCCATCTCTTTTGTCTTTTCGACGTTCAGAGCCAGGTTGTTGTCTTTACACCAGTCCGTTAGCCTCTGCACTTCCTCTCTGTACGCCGACTCGTCGTTCTTGCTGATGAGACCCACCACGGTCGTGTCATCAGCGAACTTGATGATATGATTGGAGCTGTGTGTCGCTACACAATCATGAGTCAGCAGTGTGAACAGCAGGGGGCTGAGCACGCAGCCCTGGGGGGCCCCAGTACTCAGTGTGGTGGTGCTGGAGGTGTAGCTCCCGATCCGCACTGCTTGAGGTCTTTCGGTCAGAAAGTCCAGGATCCAGTTGCAGAGGGAGGTGTTCAGGCCCAACAAGCTCAGCTTCCCGATCAGGTGTTGGGGGATGATTGTATTGAATGCTGAACTGAAGTCTATGTACAGCATTCTGGCGTAAGTGTCTTTCTTTTCAAGATGTGACAGTGCCAGGTGGAGTGTGGTGGAGATGGCATCGTCCGTTGAACGGTTTGGACGATATGCGAACTGCAGGGGGTCCATTGAGGGGGGCAGCAGGGCTTTGATGTGTCTCATGACAAGCCTTTCGAAGCACTTCATGATGATGGGTGTTAGTGCAACAGGGCGGTAGTCATTGAGACAGGACACAGAAGACTTCTTCGGCACGGGGACGATGGTGGTAGACTTAAAACATGTGGGAACGACGGCGCTGCTCAGAGAGATGTTGAATATGTCGGTGAGAACACCTGCCAGCTGTTCTGCGCATTCTCTGAGCACTCTGCCTGTGATGTTGTCTGGTCCAGCAGCTTTACGTGGGTTGACTCTGCGTAGAGTTTTCCTCACATCAGCCGTGGTGAGACACAGCACCTGGTCATTCGGCGGAGGGATAGTCTTCCTCGGCGTCACGTCGTTCTGCATGTCGAACCGTGCGTAGAAGTTATTCAGCGCATCTGGAAGGGAGCCGTCACTGTCACAGGCAGGTGATGAAGTCCTGTAGTGAGTGATGGCTTGTATACCCTGCCACATGCGCCGTGTGTCACCGCTGTCCCTGAAGTGATTGTGGATTCTCTGGGCGTGTGCGCGCTTCGCCTCTCTGATGGCCCGGGACAGTTTGGCCCTTGCTGTTCTTAGGGCCGCCTTGTCCCCCGCTTTGAAGGCAGAGTCTCTGGTTTTCAGTAGTGCACGCACCTCCGCAGTAATCCACGGTTTCTGGTTGGGTCGTGAGATGATGTTCTTGGAGACAGTGACGTCATCGGTGCACTTGTTGATGTAGCTGGTCACTGATGACGTGTACTCCTCCAAGTCGGTGTAGTCGCCGTAAGTTGCAGCCTCCCTAAACATGTTCCAGTCAGTGTTCTCGAAACAGTCCTGAAGAGCAGAGATGGCTCCTGCTGGCCAGGTTTTCACCTGCTTCAGAACTGGTTTTGAACGCCTGACGAGTGGTCTATATGCTGGGATTAGCATAACAGAGATGTGATCTGAGTAGCCGAGGTGGGGGCAGGGCTCTGCCCGATATGCGCCGGGGATGTTTGTGTAAACAAGATCCAGCGTGTTTTCCCCTCTCGTTGCAAAGTCCACATACTGATGGAATTTAGGAAGCACTGACTTGAGATTTGCATGGTTGAAATCTCCAGCAACAATAACCAGTCCATCCGGGTGTGTGTTCTGGAGATTACTGATCTTAGCATACAGTTCCCATAGCGCTTCCTTAGCATTAGCGCTAGGTGGAATGTACACTCCGATAATGAAAACAGTGGTGAATTCCCGTGGTAAATAAAAAGGTCTACATCTAACAGTCACAATCTCCACCAGCGATGAGCAAAAACTAGAAACTAGCACAGAGTTCTTACACCATTTCGTGTTGATGTAGACACACAAACCGCCGCCGCGAGTCTTACCGCACAGAGCTGCGTTTCTGTCGGCGCGAAACGAGGCTAGTCCGTCTAGCTGAAAGAGGCTTCATCCGAGAATATGACTTTGCCCCAGTCCTCAGCAGTCCATTCGCCATACTTTTTGCAGAAGATCAATCTGTCAATGATGTTTTTTTTGGAGAGAAGTGGCTTCTTTGCTGACCTTCTTGACACCAGGCCATCTTCCAAAAGTCTTGGCCTCACTGTGCGTGCAGATGCGCTCACACCTGCCTGCTGCCATTCCTGAGCAAGCTCTGCACTGGTGGCACTCCGATCCCGCAGCTGAATCCTCTTTAGGAGACGATCCTGGCGCTTGCTGGACTTCCTTAGACGCCCTGAAGCCTTCTTAACAAGAATTTAACCTCTTTCCTTGAAGTTCTTGATGATCCTATAAATTGGTGATTTAGGTGCAATCTTAGTAGCCACAATATCCTTGCCTGTGAAGCCATTTTTATTCAATGCAATGATGGCTGCACGCGTTTCTTTGCAGGTCACCATGGTTAACAATGAAAGAACAATGAATTCAAGCATCACCCTCCTTTTAACATGTCAAATCTGCCATTCTAACCCAATCAGCCTGACATAATGATCTCCAGCCTTGTGCTCGTCAACGTTCTCACCTGAGTTAACAAGACAATTACTGAAATGATCTCAGCAGGTCCTTTAATGACAGCAATGAAATGCAGTGGAACGTTTTTTTTCGGGATTAAGTGTCACGAACTAACCGGAGATGAATCAGAAGACTAGCATTTAGCCCTGTAGCATGGATGGTAAACTTCCGTAACCTTCCCAATCCGCCAGGTACTGGAGCATCTCAGGTAGCGCTCCAGTTGAAGGTTGGTTCGCTCCGCCTGACCGTTGGATGGTAACCAGAGGACAGACTGCAGGTGGAATTGATCAGATGGCAGAAGGCCTTCCAGAACCGAGACGTGAACTGGGGCCCTCTGTCCGAGACGATGTCCTTTGGGAACCCATGCAGGCGGACTACGTGCTCTAATATCAGGTCAGCTGTCCTTTTAGCTGACGGGAGACCGGAGAGGGCCACCAGGTGAACAGCTTTGGAGAACCGGTCAACGATGGTGAGGATGGTGTCTCTTCCTTTGTGTGTCCAGGGTCGTCGGGGAACCGGGAGTGGTTGAAGTTCCCCTGGCGATGGTCAGTTGCTGTCCTTCGACCTGGCACACACTGGGCACGCCGGGACGAACTCGTCTTCGTCCTTCCTCATATTGGGCCACCAGAAAGCACGTTGGATGAAAAGTAGGGTACGCCGCTTTCCAGGGTGTCCAGAACGTGGGGAGGAGTGTCCTCACTAGAGTACTTCGGCCCTGATGGCGTTGGGTACATAGAGTCGGTCAGGCGGCACACCTGCCGGTTCGGTCTCCTTAGCTTGTGCCTGGCGTACCCTCGTTTCCAGGTTCCAACTGAGTGGTGTGAGGATCTTGGTGGGTGGCAGGACAGGTGCAGGGTCTGCCCAGGGTGCGTCTTCCTCGTGCTGTCGGGAGAGGGCGTTGGCTTTGGTGTTCTTGGACCCCGGGCGGTATGGCAGGTGGAAATTATAGTTCTCAAAAAACAGTGCCCACCGCGCCTGTCTGGGGTTGATTTGTTTTAAGGTGCGGCTAGTGATGAGGTTTTGATGGTCGGTCCAGATGATGAACGACTCTCTGGCGCCCTGGAGCCAGTGTCGCCATTCCAAGGCCCACTTTATAGCCAGCAGCTCGCGGTCCCCTACTCCGTATCGCTGCTGAGTGGTGTCAAATTTCTTGGAGAAAAAACTGCAGGGGTGCAGTTTTTGGTCTGGACCTCGCTAGGAAAGAACAGCCCTGACGCCCACATCCGAAGCGTCCACCTCCACAACAAATGGTTTGTCAGCATCCGGGTGAAGGAGGATGGGAGCAGTGGTGAAGCGGTGACAGAGCTCATGGAAGGCAGAGACAGCAGTTGAGGTGAGGTTAAAGGGGTGAGATGATGGGTGGGTCAGAGTGGTTAGTGGAGCTGCAACGGTACTGTAGTCCCGAGTAGCGATAGAAATTGGCAAACCCGAGAAATATCTGGAGTTGTTTAAGAGTCTTGGGTAGGAGCCAATGTCTCACAACTTCCAGTTTCTGCGGGTCCATGGCCACACACTGGGGCGAGATGACAAAACCCAGGAACGTGGTGGAGTGCTCGTGAAAAGCGCACTTCTCCAACTTACAGAACAGCTGGTGGGCGAGCAATCTCTTTAGAACCGCTCTGACGTGCTGAATATGTTTGTTGACGGTTCGGGAGGAGATGAGGATGTCATCGAGGTAGACAAACACCCAGCGGCCTAACATGTCTCTGAGGACGTCATTGATGAATTGCTGAATAGCGGCGGGTGCGTTGCAGAGACCAAAGGGGATGACCAGACTCTTGTAGTGTCCTGTAGGGGTAATGAAGGCCGTCTTCCACTCATCGCCCTCTCTGATGCGCACCAAGTTGTAGGCACTCCGGAGGTCCAACTTAGTGAAGATGGTGGCACCAGAGAGGGCGTCCAGGGCAGAGTTGGTAAGAGGCAGCGGGTGTCAGTTTTTTATGGTGATGTTATCGAGCCCCCGGTAATCGACACAGGGACGTAGACTACCATCGCGTTTTTTCACGAAGAAGAACCCCGCTTTGGCAGGTGAGGAGGAGGGCCGGATGGTACCATGGCGAAGTCCGCTGGAAACATACTCCTCCATCGCCTGCATCTCGGTGTTGGATAGTGAATAGAGGTGGATGCGGGGTGGTGTCGCGCCTGGATAAAGATAGATTTCCAGGTCGTATGAGCGATGAGGAGGTAGGTGGGTAGAAGACTTCAGCCAGGTCTCGGTAGTCTAGCGGGATGTTGTCTGTGTCGACATCGGGGGCCTCGGACTCCCTAGAGCACGTCTAAGCCTCGGCCCGTAGGCAGAGCTCGGTGCAGGTCGGCCCCCACTGTAGAATCCGATTTTGGGTCCATGATATGAGTGGGTCATGATGCAGCAGCCAAGGGTGTCCGAGGATGATGGGTGGTGATCAAATAATGGTGGTGTAAAACTGAATCTGTTCTCGATGCTGGTTGATGATGAGGGTGATAGGCTGAGTTTGAAAGGAGATGGGGCTGGAGGAAAGGGGCCGACCATCGACTGATGTAATGGTTACGGGCTGTGATAACGCCTCGATTTTTACCCCCAGTTTTTTGGCTTATGAAGAGTCAATGAAGTTACCTGCTGCCCCGGAGTCGATGAACGCGGTACTTCTGACCCGTTTGTGGCCAAACTGGAGGTGTACTTTTACCGTAAGAAGGGAATCATTAGTCAGGGTGGTGGAGAGGGAGATGGGACCCGGTGAGCTACTCTCATTTCTCACCGGGGCTGCGCGTTTCCTGGCCGCAGAGGACAGATGGCTCGATGGTGTGCAGCGGATCCACAATACGCGCAGAGCCCCTCATTAAAACGGCGTTCCCGTTCTGCAGCCGTTTGCTCATCGCAGAGGTGAGCAAACTCCGCTGGGTTTAATGTTGATGGCTCAGTCATTCTGTCACGAACTAACCGGAGATGAATCAGAAGACTAGCAGTTAGC
The DNA here is from genome assembly GCA_013621035.1 of Clarias magur. Taxonomy (NCBI): domain Eukaryota; kingdom Metazoa; phylum Chordata; class Actinopteri; order Siluriformes; family Clariidae; genus Clarias; species Clarias magur. The sequence continues at coordinate 50,380 of QNUK01001326.1, forward strand.
CCTGTAGCGTGGATGGTAAACCCAAACGCGGAAGTAGCGCGAGCAGGCAGGATAACCACACTGGTTATTATTAGAACTCTCCCGAAGCGAGACCAAGAGTTTACACAAATAAACTCGCGTTCTAAATACACACACCCAATCGGAAGCGATAACCCAAGAAAGTGAGTACTCCCGTTTAGACGAGCGAGGCGTCGGCAATAGCATGGGCAAAACTCAATGACTGAGCAATGTGAAGTGCCATCTTGTTTCCTTTTATGCTTCCTGAAACCCGACCGTATTACTTCCGAGTCCTAGTGCCGGTCGTGTTACGAGTGTGCATGACATTAAGTTCATTTTCATGGCAAAGAAGGACTATGCAATTCATCTGATCACTCTTCATAACATTCTGGAGTATATGCAAATTGCTATTATAGAATCAGACTTAAGCAGCAACTTTTCCAATTTCCAATATTAATGTAATTCTCAAAACTTTTGGCCAGGACTGTACACATATAAATAAAAATGTAAACGTAAATAAACAAGATAAGAACCTAGACACTACTTTGTCATTCATTCATACATACTGTAAGGTTTCGGTTAGTTATGCTCACCGTGCGTTGAAAACAAACCAAACACAACTCAGTCGGCTTGGAGAAAAATACTGTTGTCGTTTAGTTTATTAACAGAAAACACCACAGTTCACGGTTTGTTGTCGGGTTTAACACTTGTCAGCCTACATGAATCAACACATATCCATAACTAGCCGTCAGGCTAACAAAGAATAGTCATACCTCGCAAAGTGCAACAAAAGAGAGAGAGAAAGAAAAAAAAGGGGTAGGGGAGAGGGGGTCAGCAACCTAATCCCTTATTGGCTGATCATTACATATCCCCCCCACTTAAAATAAGGGCTGTCCTCAGACCGAAAAAATAAAAAGGAAACTTAACACCGCCCAAGTGTTTGTACTACAGCAGTAATAAACAGGTTTACATAAAGTAAGAAAAGATTCAAAAGTAATACCATAGTACTGCCACTAGTACATTTGCCAGTTCTAACTGACTATAATTCAACAATTCACAACAGTAGTCAGTCATATGTAACGTATATCAATTTAACATTTTCTGTACTTTAACTCTTTCAGAAAGTATGATGCCATTAAAGGAACTCAGAGGGATGTTACCTTAAGAACAAACCAGGTCACTAGTCAAACATTTTCAATCATGTCCACCTTCAAAATTCAAACAACTTATGAACCCAACCCCTAAATTCATCCCAGACCATAGGAATAGGATGGCAATTATACCCTAGAAAATAACAATGCTCTAGTATTTAAGTTAATGAGCAAGGTAAGGACTTCCACACCTACTAACATCCCAGCAACAGGTAACCCTTGGTGTGTATCTAGGGCGTAGGAAGTATGAGTGTTGTCCAGTGTTAACAGTCTGACTATGTTTAGGGTGAGAAACACCTGTACGTTCACAATAGAGAGGACATGCGTGCGTTCTGACATAAGTGTGCTGCGGGTGTGTGCCTTTCGCATCTCCCTCACGTCTTGGACGAAGTGAGTATGAGTACCTTTGCCTAAACACTGGCTGAGGGCATGTAACCTGAGTACCCACATGGGGCAAGAGAGACTTCATAGAGGGCCCGGCAGCAGGCCCGTTAGTTAAGGTTTTCTGACTGGTGCTATCCAAGTGCTGGTCTCGGGACTCTGCCTCTCCAAAAATAAGGTCAAATCCATACTCCTCTTCTCTATTATCCTCTACTTGGTTCCCTGGTTCCTTTGTTTCCCCCGACTTATGTGGCCTACCTTCCTGATCCTCCCCCTCTCTATCCCAAGTGAAGAAGGGCAGCAGGTTACATACATGATGAACACCCCCTTCAGCACCATCAGCCACTCTAGTTAGCTTGTAATCTAGGTCCGACTTAACTTCAGCAATCCTGTAAGGGCCTTTATAGACAGGAGCCAGTTTGGCAGAAAAACCTGCCGATGCATCTGACCGAGGGTGAGCCTTCAGCTTAACCAATTCCCCCACCTTGAATGAAACTTCTCTACGTTTCTTATCATAGTGTTTCTTCTGTGTTGTTTGGCTGGTTGCTAAAGAGTCCTTTACGTGGTCATATGCCTCCCGCAAAGCTGAGGTGAGCTCCATCTTGTAGTCATGAACTGAGTCAGCCATGCACCCAGGGCTTGGTGACATCCATAAATCAAGGGGCGTGTTTAAGTCCCTGCCATATAAAAGGAATGCTGGTGTGTCCCCTGTGCTTTGATGTGGTGCAGTCCTTAGCGCAAAAGAGATCCATGGTAAGTGCAGATCCCAGTCTCTGTGTTTTCGTCCCACATAAGCTCTGATTGCCGTCTTGATTGTACGGTTCACCCTTTCTGTCTGGTTGGACTGTGGGTGATAGGCCGTGGTTAGTCTGTGGTCCGAGCCGAGGCCTGAAACAACGGTCTCAAAAAAATCACTTACAAACTGGACACCCCTATCTGAGACCAGGTGTGTAGGGGCCCCATGTCTCACAAACACCTCTGAGATGAACTTTTGTGCTGCAACTGCTGCTGTGGCCTCTTTAACAGGACATATTTCCACCCACTTGGTGAAATAATCGATGAAGACTAAAATGTATTCATTTCCACGACTCGACCTGGGAAGGGGACCCATGAAATCGACACCTGCAAACTCCCATGGGTAAGTTGCTACTACTGGTTTTAGGTATCCTCCAGGCTTCTGGTTGGTTGGTTTGGACATCTGACAGGCTACACATGATAAAACATATTTTTTTACATCTCCCCGCATACCTGGCCAGTAGACCCGCTTCTGTAAACGTCCCACAGTCTTCGATATGCCCAAGTGGCCAGCCATAGGGTGGTCATGGAAGTATTTCAGCACAGTGCCCCGTAGTGCCTCCGGTACATAATAACGCAAGTCTTTATCAGGATGTAGTCGGCAGGAAACTCTCTTGTCCACATAGTAGATTATTCCATCTCGAATGCAGAAGTCTGATGAATCCACACAGGATTCATTCTCCAGATCCGTATACAGTGCTGAAATAACTTGATCTGCCTGTTGGAGCAGATGTAGCTGTTTCTTGTCTTCCAATATTAGTAATGGCTGGTGCCTGAGATTTAATGAGGCGACTGTAGCATAGGAGGGTAACAGGTCCACTAGCTCACTGGGGTCGCTGACAGGGTTACAGGATAGGGCATCTGGCACTAAATTTGCAGAGCCTGGTCTGTGCACAATATCAAGGTCAAAATCCTGCAGACGTAAGCACCATCTTGCTAGCCTACCCGATGGCGATGGTCTGGTCATCAACCACCTTAAACTATTGTGGTCTGTCACTACTCTAACACGAGAGCCTTCAATGTATGGCCGGAAATGTTCCAGTGCCCAGATCACACCTAAACATTCCTTCTCTGAAGTGGAATACGGCCGTTCTGTTTTATGTAGGGTCCGGCTTGCAAAAGCAATGGCTCTTTCCAAGCCATCCTCTCCAGTCTGCATCAGAGCCGCCCCAAGGCCCACATCACAAGCATCTGTGTGGACTATAAAGGCCTTGTTAAAGTCAGGTAGAACAAGGACTGGTGCACTGACTAGTTGCTGTTTGAGGCGATCGAATGACTCTTGGCGCTCTGCAGACCAATCAAATGGGGTCTCCTCTCTCATGAGTGCAATTAATGGTTCTGCAATGCGGGCATATCCTGAGATAAACCTACGATAGTAACTCGTCATACCCAGAAACTGTCGTACATTTTTGACTGTCTTTGGTGTGGGAAATTGTTCGATTGCCGCTATTTTACCCTTATCAGGGCCAATCCCTTCTGGCGTCACCATATAACCCAAATAACGTAACTGGGGTGTACAAAAATGACATTTGGACAATTTTAGTGAAAGCCCAGCCTCTGCCAAACGCCCCAACACATTGTAGAGGTCTGTTAAGTGTTGGTCAAACGTCGGAGAGGCTATTACTATGTCATCAAGGTAAACCATGCAGCAGTTATGGGTGAGCCCTGCTAGAACTGTATTCATTAATCTTTGAAAAGTTGCTGGGGCATTTGATAATCCAAAAGGCATTACTTTGAACTGGTAAAGCCCTTTGTGTGACACAAAAGCAGTCTTTGGTCTTGAGTCTGGGGCCACCGAGACCTGCCAGTAGCCACGTGCAAGGTCTAGTGTAGAAATAAATGTACCACGTGCTAAAAAATCCAAAGAGTCATCCACTCTTGGGAGTGGATAGGAGTCTCTCACAGTAGACTTATTAACTTTCCTAAAATCCACACAGAACCTTGGTTCTACCCCAGGTTTTTCAACTATCACAATTGGCGAGGCCCAAGGTCCTGAAGCTGGCTCGATAATTTCATCCTCTAACATTTTTGCTATTTGCTCCTCAATAATCTTCCTTTTTGCAGGAGAGGCACGGTATGGGGGGAGACATACTGGCTTTGATGTCCCTGTATCTATGATGTGTTCAACTAAAGAGGTGCGCCCCAGTTTCCCATCAAATAGTTGCGCAAAGTCTCCTAGCAGATTCGCCAGCTTCTCCTTGTCAGCCTGAGGCAATGCTGCCTGGTCCACGACAGTGCCAAGGTAAGCTTGGGTATCCTGAAAAGTCAGGCAAGCTACATGTGTCTTGAAATCTTCCAACCCTTCCTCAAAGGGGTACGTCTCCGGTACTGAAGAGGCATTGTCTCCAAGCCTAACACTACCAGTTGCTGGGTGAATATGAACGTCTGCTTGAATCATGAAATCAGTTCCTAACAAAATGGGACAAGATAGGTCTGGAATCACCGCAAAACGGTGTGTGAATAAGTGTCCCAGTAACTGGACAGGTAGCCACACAACTCCAGCTGGGGTGCACCGCTTTGAGTCAGCCAACTCAAGTGGGGAAAAATTCCATGGGAGAACAGCCCCCTCTTTTATTCCACACTGTTCAAGAGTGGATGGATGGACTGCCGAAATAGATGCCCCTGTGTCAAGAGTGGCCTTCAGTGAAACCTCATTGACAACGACCATCGACGTCAGAGGCTTATTCTTTGATTTCACCAGGCCTGGGTTTTTCTGTACCAATTTAACAGTGTGACAATCCTGTGCCTGTTGATTCCTCATACTTGACTCTGCCTCCTGTTTAGCCCCACGAAATCTTTGAAACGTACGTGGTCGAGCTCCAGTCTCACCCCTAGAACCCTCTGATGTTTTCAAGATGTCCTGACAAGGCACATTCCCTGCCATTCCCCTGCCAGATTCAATGTTGATAGACTGCTTATTCCTTTTACAATTGCCACAATTGCGTGTGGTAACCCCGGGCGTCAAGCATTTATAGCAATGTAAGTCTGGGGGTAGGGCAGTTGGTGGAGTAGCAGCTGATCTGGCAGATGAAATAGGCCCCAATGCTGAGTGGAGATCATGAGCCGTCAGAAGTAACTCTGTCAGGGTGGTCGGAGCAGTTGCATGAAGTGCTAACCTATACTGATCAGAGACGTGGCGGCAGATTACCTCAATTTGTTCTCGCTCTGACGGAGGTTGCTTTAAACGCTTAAATTCAGTAACGAGATGGGTAACGAAAGTGGGGAGTGGTTCTTCTGATGTTTGGACTCTGTCCAAAATCCCTCTCCAGATTTTTTCTTCATTATCTGTTGGTAGGAATGCCTGTCGGAAAAGATCTGAAAAATGACTCCATGAATGTAAATGGGGTTGCATGGCACAGTACCACTTCCGAGGCTCCTTATCAAACAGTCTCATCAACTCAAGGAAAAAACGAGAGTCAGACAACCCCAATGTTGTCTTATACAAGGAAACAGATTGTAGCCATTCTTCTGGGTCAAGAGTTTTATCCCCATCAAACTTGGGTGGAATGAAACCAGGAAGGTGAACTGTATTGGTAGCTTGTGTTGTGTACATATCCGAGATAGAGTGTTGTGAACCCAGGGAGGTCTGCACATCCTGAATAATAGGGCTAGGTCTAGGGTGGGTGCTAGCAACAGGAGTTGATGTAAATATATTATGGGACTTTGTATCCAGTCTAGGTGAGCAGTGAGAAGCCTGATCTTCCAGTTGTTGTAGTAAGCTGCGCTGTAACTCAATAGACACACTAAATGCAGATGTCAGTGTGTCTACTTGTCGTTGCAACCTGTCTACTTGAGCTGCAAGGCGCTGAATTGTTAAAGCCTCACCAGTATTAGACAAAGCCAAATCACTATCTCTATCACTGTCATCAGTCCCATAAGTAATTGTATCAGTGCGCTTAGCCATCACAAGTGTTTTAGGCTGACCAACTGGAAAATGAGCCTACAGTATGTCTAAAAGTATCAGTAAGTAAAACAAGAAATGAGAAGAAAAAAAAGAATAAATGTGAAAAAATATATATATATTTGACTGTGCCTATCACAACACCACATTAACATTAAACACAGTATTTCTCAGTCGAATCCAAGATGTAGTAATCAATACTAGATAATTGAAACCGTAGCATACATAAAACTCAGTTATAGCATGAAATATTTGAACTCCATTAATTAAGGTTTTTCTTTTTTTTTTTTTTTTTCATACACTCATTAATCACAAAATGCCTTCCTCCCTTCTCAGGCTGTGCACAGGTACTTATCTCTCGTAGATTACTATTGCCTCCACAGTCTAGTCGTGTCCTCTCTTCTCCAATAGGCTTTAATGACGGTGATTCGCGATGGTGTGTCTACCAGTCATAAGCTTGCATTGTATTTCTCTTCCAAAGTTCTATCCTTGTAAGTCTCTGGAGCTCTGCATGCTACTTCCGCCGACGAGGTCAGACACACACAGTCCCGCTGCACACTACTCCTCCTCAGCCACACGGAGACACTCGAGAAAATCCCAATAGAAAAAACAAGTGACAATAATCTCCGTTGCACGTGAACGAGATGCCGGCACGCTGCGCCGGGAAAACTTTTCCGCCACACGCTGCTCCCGTTTTCAACTATTTTAACAGTTTGCGGTGAAAAACAATAAGCATTTGATGTACTTAAAGCACCAAGCGAAAATTTACGTCCCCCGTAACTCACAGTATGATCCTCGTCCACACTTTTTAATCCGGGGAAATGTTCAATCACAGTTCGGGCGCCATTTGTAAGGTTTCGGTTAGTTATGCTCACCGTGCGTTGAAAACAAACCAAACACAACTCAGTCGGCTTGGAGAAAAATACTGTTGTCGTTTAGTTTATTAACAGAAAACACCACAGTTCACGGTTTGTTGTCGGGTTTAACACTTGTCAGCCTACATGAATCAACACATATCCATAACTAGCCGTCAGGCTAACAAAGAATAGTCATACCTCGCAAAGTGCAACAAAAGAGAGAGAGAAAGAAAAAAAAGGGGTAGGGGAGAGGGGGTCAGCAACCTAATCCCTTATTGGCTGATCATTACAATACATATATACAACATATGAGACTGAATTGTACTGTAAACAAGAATGGTGCGCTAGCTCAACTTGACCACTTAGCAGTGTTCAGCATGGTAATGGCTGATGGATAAAAACTATTTCTTAGTCTGCTTGTTTTAGTCCTCATAAATCTGAAGCGTCTGCCTGAGGGCAGACGTTCGAACAGTACATGTCCTGGGTGTGATGGGTCCTGAAGAATTTTCTTTGCATTCCTGAGACAACAGGAGCTGTGAAGTTCTTCAAGTGAGGGTAGAGGACATCCAACTATCCTCTGAGCGACCTTAATGACCCTGTGGAGCTCTTTTCTCTGTACCACTGTGCAGCTGGAGAACCGTTTTTCTTGTTCTGTGTGTTTCTGAATCCAAACCCACAGCAGCACTGACTCCTGAATGTTTTTGCAGAGCCCAGTGCACACTGCAGCACCCAGAGGAGCTTTCAGGAGCACTGATCCATGTGGCAAAACATCTGGACAACCTGAAGTTCAGAGTCTGGGTCAAGATGCAGCACATAGTCCAATACAGTAAGACTTCTGTTTGTTTCTCCTTCTGTGTGTATGTGTCCTCAAATTCCTATTATTACTATTATCATTCTTATTGTTCATATTTGTAATTTAAGAACACACTGAAAAGGGTATAAAGTATGTTGTGAGGTTTTATATGATTATTAATTCATTTTTATCTGAGTTATTTGTTTTCTTCTGTGTGTGCGTGTGTGTTTTTAGCACCTGTAACTCTGGACCCCAACACTGCTCATCCTAAACTCTTTGTATCTAATGATCTGACCAGTGTGAGACTTAGTGATGAGGAACAGAGCCTTCCTGATAATCCAGAGAGATTTAATGAATATATGTCTATCCTGGGCTCTAAGGGCTTGACCTCAGGGACACACTGCTGGGATGTTGAAGTTGGAGACTGTTCAAGGTGGTTTGTGGGTGTGATGACAGAATCTGCTCAGAGAAAGGGAGAGATTTACTCCAGAAATGGGATCTGGTGCTTGGAGTATTATGATGGTGAATATGGAGCGCGTTCTACACCACAGACATACACTTCCCTCTCAGTAACACAGAAACTGCAGAGGATCAGAGTGTGGCTACACTGGGACAGAGGAAAACTGTCATTTTTTGACCCTCTCACTAGCACACACATACACACTTTCACTCACAGATTTTCTGAGAAGTTACTGCCATTTCTAAGAGTTGTTGGGTCTCTAAAGCTCCTCCCACTTCAGTGCTCTGTAAGACTGCATCAGATCAGTTATGAAATAGTTAGTTGATGAAATACTGCCCATTAAAGATTAATATTCTTTATTAAAGTTTGTTTTTAACCTTAAATAGTTAATTAATTTATTAGTTATTAGTTTATTATTTATAATTTATTCATTTAAATTAAAGAGATTTTGAGGTACTGTAAAATAACTACCTACTCTGTTGAAATAAAGAGATATTACATCAAAATAATGTCATATTAAGTTCAAATAACTACAGAGCACATTTCCTACCAATGTTCATTTGAGGCTTCCATAAGCAAATGAAGCAAATGAAGCAAATGAACGACAGCCAGAAATGGGTAGTAACGAGTTACAGTTACTCTGTTACATTACATTACGTTACATAAGTTACTTAAGTAAAAAAAAAAAACTTTCATGAGTATTTTTACTACACATTCATTTGTACTTTTACTTGAAGATTTGCGAAGAAGAAACTGTTACTCCGCTACAATTTGGCTACACTCGACACGTTACTTTTCTAACCATTTACCCATTAGATATGTCAGAGAAATGCAGGCTCTACCACATGACTGTGTTTCACCAATCAGACGCAGTAACATTAATCACATGACTCTCTTTGATCAGCTGCAATAACAACAACCACATGTAATCTGCGGTAGTTGACAGCGAATGAAAGCATAAAAGCATTGCCTCAAAGTATACAAAGCTCTAAGTTTCCATCCACCAGCAGTGTGTGCTTTTGCAAACATCAAAAGGATTTGTTTGTGAATCATTTACAATTGTTCATACTATACGATCTTAACTAGAAAGGTGATGTTATCAGCAAAAGAACAAGAATTCAATAGCGCATTTGTGATGTCAAATAATTCAGCAACAGTACAGACCTGCTGTGTGCACAGGATTATGATAATTAGGACAAATACTGTATCCTTTACTGAACAAAGTCTAATCTAAAGACATTTAGATAAAAAATGAAAAAGGTTAAAATTTGATCAATGTTATCAATTGATTGATTGAACTGGTATCAGTGGCGTGCTAATTGGATTTATGTTCATATTTGTCATTTTAAAAAATGAAAAAGAAAGTTGTACACTGTAAAATAAATAAATAAATAAATAAATAAGCCGCCTCAACGTAAAAAAAGGTTTAGTAACAAGTTGCACAGCTTTTTCTATGTTTACTCAACTTTTATAGACATTTTCTGGCCAAACAAAACATTTCACATTGTTATACACTGTAAAATATTTTCACATTGGCACAACATGTACCCAGTTCAAAATCTTAAGTTAACTCTTCAAATTCAAATGTTTAAGTCATCTCAAGAAGTATTGTGGACTCAATTAATTATATTTCTTTAGGGTTGATTTATGTCAGGTTTTGGGGGTTCGAGGCATATACGCAGAGGTCCAGGTGTTTTAAAGGAACAAATGTTTTATTAATAGAAATCCAGGGAAATTAAACAAAACAAAGATACTTTATAAGAAAACAAACTAAAACACGTACAAATGTAACAGGAGACACGAACTAAACTCACAGACATTTACGAGGTGAAATCAACAGATGCAAGACACGAAACTCAAAGAAACCAAACTATTTATAATAAAACTAATGAGCAAAGTCTCTGGGCGCTAGGCGCCCTCTAGGGGTTATCCCTGACAATTTAGGCCAACTTTTCATCTACTCAAAAAAGTAAGTTGTCTCCCATTTTCGCACATTGATGTGGTTGGTTCAAGTGTTTTTCTCTAAAAACAAGTTGGCCTAACAAAACCCCAGCAATTAAAACATGCAAACATTACTTAAAAAACTTTCTTCTTCCAAAACTAGTCAAAGTTAAAATAGTGATCTGCAAAAAACAGGAAAATTCAGGTTCTATTTTACTTAATGGTAGTAAAATACCTGGAGAACACCATGTACATACATTATCTTACGATTCTTTTATATAACAATATCATAATTATTTTTTAACTAGCAAAAATGTGACTTTTGAAGACTTTTTTCCCAAAGAGTCAGACACAAAAAAGAGTCCATGAGAACAAGGTTTTGTCTTTCAACATGTGAATCTGAGAGGAGCATGTCTCTCCAAATCCAATAGAAATCGTTAAGTTGGCTTCATAGTTACATACAGTCAGAGCACAGACCTGACCAAACACCACTCCTAAAGCTGCTGCATAGTCAGTGCATAGTCACTCTAACTCATATACGGCAAGAAGGAAGTTGCCTGCCACACGCTCTCGAGCACGCTCTTCCACCACACTTTATTGTATCTGCTCGGATTGCCGCGCCTTGACTCCCAAACACTTTGTCTTTGGTGTAACTTGGTTTTCCATGTTTACACACACTTTGTATATAAGATGATCATAGACACCCATCATCAATAGGCATAATCGACAGGAGGTCATCTCTGCCCTCTAGGGGATATCCGTGACACTCTGAAAGGGATGGATATTCGTGGAGTGATGAATAAGTTTACCAAACTATTGTCAGTGACCAAATAAACTTGTACTAACGATATAGCTTAATCTAATGATTTTAATCATGTTTTGGATATTTTCAGGTTATTTGTACAAGCGAGTAATAAAGAATTACTACTGTACATTTAAGTAAGTGCTGTGAGCTGTTTCTAATTTGAATGAGGACATCTGTACCAGGTGTCTTTAAACTCCTCCTATTGAGGAAGTGTCGAGTCTGAGACGCCTGCAGGGATCCATAAACTGACTGCATTGTTCTGCTTTTGTGAGGTTAGTTTTATTTTCAGTTTCTTTCTTGGCTCCTTTTCAGCAATGGATTAGGAAGTGATTATTAACTAAACCAACAAAGTCATGGTTTTATCCTGAAACAAACCTGACATCAAAAAGTTATTCCTTTTTACCAAAATGAAAGCGAAACTCTGGCTGTAAAGAACAACAGCAGCCAAATAAAATGGCTTCTAAGCATTCAGAAGAGGATTTGTCCTGTCCTGTGTGCTGTGAAATCTTCAAGGATCCTGTTCTTCTGCACTGCAGTCACAGTGTGTGTAAAGTGTGTTTGCAGCAGTTCTGGGAGGCCAAAGGATCCAGAGAATGTCCTGTTTGTAGAAGGAAGTCGTCTATGGTGGAACCACCTACAAACCTGGCATTAAAGAACCTGTGTGAAAGTTTCTTACAGGAGAAAATTCAGAGATCTTCAACAGCGTCTGAAACAGTCTGCAGTTTGCACAGTGAGAAACTCAAACTCTTCTGTCTGGATGATCAACAGCCGGTGTGTTTAGTGTGTCAGATTTCAAGAAAACACACCAACCACAAATTCAGTCCCATTGATGAGGCAGTGACAGACTGTAAGGTAAATATTCTATACCTGTTAGATAATCTGTCATATGACAAAGAAATGAGAAGGATATGTTTTGCCTTAAATATCTATATGTTGAATACAGTCTTATGCAAAAGTTTGGGCACCCCTTGATTTAATAACAAAATAACAGATTTTGGTGATTTTTTTAATTGAAAAGATGTCAACACAGTCTCTCTTGGAAATGGAAGAAATGCACAATATTTTCAGCAAACATTGGTGCATAGTTACTTATTATATCATAAATTGAACAAAGATAAACATTATTGGCGCACTGTGCAAAAGTTTGGGGACCCTACATAATCAGTACTTAAAACTACCTCTTCTGGCAGATATCACAGCTTGCAAACGCTTTTTATAACCAGCTAAAAGTCTTTCAATTCTTGTACTTGGGATTTTATTGCAAAAGGTTTCTAGTTTTGTAATATTCTTTGGTCATCTTGCATGCACAGCTCTTTTAAGATCTAACCACAAATTTTCAATGTTGTTTAAATCATGGGACTGTGATGGCCGTTCCAAATCCTTCAGCTCATAAGGTATTCCATACTGGATTTCGAGGTATATGTAGGATCATTGTCCTGTTGTAGAAGCCATCCTCTTTTCAGATTCAGCTTTTTTACAGATGGTGTGATGTTTGCTTCCAGAATTTGCTGGTATTTAGTGGAATCCATTCTTCCTTCGACCCGTGCAATGTTTCCTGTGCCACTGGCTGCAACACAACCCCAAAGCACGATAGATGAACCCGCATGCTTAATAGTTGGCAAGGTGTTCTTTTCATGAAATTCTGCTCCTTTTTTTCCTTTAAACATGCCTTTGCTGATTGTGGCCAAAGAATTCTATTTTAACTTCATCAGTCCACAGCACTTGTTTCCAAAACACATCAGGATTCAACAGATGTTCTTATGACGTTGGATTTTATGATGGGGATGCAGGTAAGGTTTTCTTCTGCTGACTCTTCCATGAAGGTCTTGTGGAACGGTGCACCACCACACCTGAGTCTGCTAAATCTTCCTGCAGGTTTTTTGCAGTCAAATGAGAATTTTCATTTGTCTTTCTGACCAGCATACGAGCAGTTCTCTCCAAGAGTTTTCTTGGTCATCCAGATCTTATCTTGACCTCCACAGTTCCCCTGAACTCTTAAATACATTTCTCACTGTGGAAACTACAAGCTGACAATGCTTTGCTATCTTCTTGTAATCTTCTCCTCCATTGTGGGCATCAATAACTTTCAGTTTCAGAGTCTTACACAGTTGCTTAGAGGAACCTAAGGTTGTTGAGTGTCTGCAAGTGTGTGCACAAGGTTTGAAGAGTCAAAGTATTTGTAAAGTTTTGAAATTGGCATTTACTAATGACAGCTGTTGCCATGCTTCAGATCTAACGAGCTGATTAACGTCTGAAACCTTGTAAAAAGAATCTGAGACTCTGCAACTCTTAGGGTGCGCAAACTTTTGCACAATGCCATAATAATGTTTTTATTTTTATTTTTTGTTCAATTTATGGCATAGGAAATAACTGTGCATCAGTGTTTGCTGACAATATTGTGCATTTTTGCCAATTCCAAAAGAAACTGTGTTAATATCTTTTCAATGAAAAAATCATATAACATCATATATATTTAATCTTCACATAATTTTTAGCAGCATTTTTAAAAACCAACAGACTGTTTTTTAAAAATTATAACAACTGTAAAATAAGAACTGTCTGTATGCAGTGTGTTGTTTTGTTTCAGGAGGAGCTTAAATCTGCACTGAAGCTCTTACAGGAGAAACTGAAATTATTTAAAAAATGTAAACTGAACTGGAGTCTGACTGCAAAATATATAAAGGTTAGAATAAATAACATGGCTTTGATTATATAATTATATATAAATATATATCATGTATAGTCAGTTATAGTCCATTTGATTTACTCTTCACTGCAGATTCAGACCCATCACACAACGCGTCACATTAAGGACGAGTTTGAGAAGCTTCACCAGTTTCTACGAGATGAAGAAGCAGCCAGGCTCGCTGTACTGAAAGAGGAAGAGGAGCAGAAGAGTCAGATGATGAAGGAGAAGATTGAGAAGCTGAGCAGAGACATATCATCTCTTTCAGACACAATCAGAGCCATAGAAGAGGAGATGAGGGCTGAAGACGTCTCGTTCTTACAAGTGAGGATCATTTAGTCAGTGTTTATACTGTGAGAAAGTAAAACTTCTTTCCATTATCAGAAACATCACATGTCAGTGGTGTAAAAATGTAAATCATATCCACTGATGTTTGCTTTGTTGTTTTACAGAACTACAAGGCCACAGTGAAAAGGTGAGTGATGTGGTTTCTGTCTCTCTCGTTCTCTGTGTTTCTGAATCCAAATCCACAGCAACACTGACACTGAATGTTTGTGCAGAGCCCAGTGTACACTGCAGCATCCAGAGGAGCTTTCAGGAGCACTGATCCATGTGGCAAAACATCTGGCCAACCTGAAGTTCAGAGTCTGGGAGAAGATGCAGCACACTGTCCAATACAGTAAGACTTCTGTTTGTTTCTCCTTCTGTGTGTGCATGTCCTCTAATTCCTATTCTTCTTCTTCTTATTATTATTATTTATATTTGTCGTTTAAGAACACACTGAAAAGGGTATAAAGTATATTGTGAGGTTTTATATGTTTAGTAATACATTTTTATTTGAGTTATTACTTTTTTATGCATGCGTCAGCTAGTGCTATACTAACTAATGATGTTTATGTTAGAAAAGCCTTTTGAAATAAACTGTTTATGTGTCTTTAGCACCTGTAACTCTGGACCCCAACACTGCTCATCCTAAACTCTTTGTATCTAATGATCTGACCAGTGTGAGACTTAGTGATGAGGAACAGAACCTTCCTGATAATGAAGAGAGATTTAATGAATATGGGTGTATCCTGGGCTCTAAGGGCTTGAACTCAGGGACACACTGCTGGAATGTTGAAGTTGGAAACTGTTCAAGGTGGTCTGTGGGTGTGATGACAGAATCTGCTCAGAGGAAGAAAGAGATATACTCCAGAAGTGGAATCTGGTGCTTGGAGTATTATGATGGTGAATATGGAGCGTGTTCTACACCATACACATACACTTCCCTCTCAGTAACACAGAAACTGCAGAGGATGAGAGTGCAGGTGGACTGGGACAGAGGAATACTGTAATTTTCTGATCCTCTCACCAATACAACCATATACATTTTTAAACACAAATTTACTGAGACATTATTGCCATTCTTAAGAGTTGATGGGTCTCTAAAGCTGCTCCCACATCAGTGCTCTGTAAGTGTGAATCAGTTCAGTTAGAGTTCACTGATTAAATACTGCATGTTAAAGATTAATATTCTTTATGAAAGTTTGTTTTTAACACTAAATACTTATTCAATTCATTTAGTTATTAGTTTATTATTTATAATTTATTCATGTAAATGAAAGAAATTTTGAGGTACTGTAAAATAACTACCTACTCTGTTGAAATAAAGAGATATTACATCAAAATAATGTAATATTAAGTTCAAATAACTACAGAGCACATTTCCTACCAATGTTCAATTGAGGCTTCCATAAGCAAATGAAGCAAATGAACCACAGGCAGAAATGGGTAGTAACGAGTTACATTTACTCTGTTACATTACATGACGTTACATAAGTTACTTAAGTAACTTTTTTATTAAAAAAAATACTTCTATAAGTAGTTACTACACTTTAAGTTTTACTTTTACTTGAAGATTTGCGAAAAAGAAACTCTTACTCCGCTACATTCGGCTACACTTGTCATGTTACTTTTCTAAGCATTTAACCTACACATTAGATATGTCAGAGAAATGCAGCCGGTGGATCTACCGCATGACTCTGTTTGACCAATCAGATTCAATAACAATAACCACATGTAGTCAGCCGTAGTAGACAGCGAATTAAAGCATAAAAACACACCTGTCTCCAATGCTACAACAGAAGATGATGAACACTCCTTGCCTCAAAGTATACATAGCATGTTTCGCTTACACACAATACAAAAGAACAGCTTCATAATGCAGTGTCTTCTTTGTTTGCCAAAACAGACAGACATTTTAGCATATAAAAACTCGATGTCTAACCTGAGGAAACATGTTGTGGTTAGTTTAGCTGTTTTATTTAATGTGGCAATGTTAAGATTCAATATTAAAGTTTCAAAGAACTTTATTCATCCCAGAGGTAAATTGTTAACATATATAATTAATAAATAATAAATACAAGGTATAAAAATACAAGGTTCTTATAATTTTTATACTGGACACAATTTATGGTAATGTGCAAACTTTTGTACTCGTGTTCTAATGTTACACTGTCTACTGTATATAAGTATATCTTACACTGGAAATAGTTTACACTGTTCAAACTTACATATTACCTGTTGTGAAAAAAATTGTGATTAAGAAATTTGTATTTCTTTGGGTTAGAAAGAACTTTAAACCCCCAAAATGTTGCTATTTTGTTAAGTGATTTATTTTCATTCATTTATTTTATTTATTACATTTCTTTTATTTTTCGGAAATGTCAGAAATTGTACATTTTATATTACATTTTATGTACATGTAATATTTTGAATGGCTATATTTTGAATTTTACTTCTACTTGAGTAATATTACTTTTGAAGTACAGCTACTCTTACTTGAGTACAATATTTGGCTTCTCTACCCACCTCTTGCCACAGGATGAAATGCAAATTTGTTTTGATGTCAGAAAATAGATTCATGTAAAATAAAATAGGTTATTTTATTTTGAAGCATTTTGAGATTTCAAGCTCTAAGTTTCCATCCACCAGCAGTGTGTGTGCTTTTGCAGACATAAAAATAATTTGTTTGTGAATCACTTACAATTGTTCATAATATACCATCCCAGCTAGAAAGATGATGTTATCAGCAAAGGAACAAGAATTTAATAGTGCATTAAAATAAACACATGTCAAATAATTCAGCAACAATACAGTTCTGCTGTGTGAATAGAATATGCTTTACTGTACAAAGCCTAAGCTAAAGACATTTAGATAACAAATTAAAAAGGTTAAAATGTGATCAGTGTTATCGAGATAGTCTCAGTCTTGATCGAAATGGAATGAATGGGGCTGGTGTGGTTTGAAAAACACCAAAGCTCTTTATAATGATTATATTGTGGTGTGTGCAATAAAGATTTTTTTGACATCTTGGGTGCAGATTATTACGCCCTAAGCACTACAGGATGCGCAGGACCCTCTTGTTTTCCTAAGGGGGTCTTAACATGCTCAAAACCTCATGAAAACGGGCAGACAGGTTAAAATCTGCTACCATTAGGATGCCTGAGAATCGCGTGGCACTGGGCCCTCCGGGGTGTAACAGGCGGCTGCGTAGTTACGGGCTCCCGGTCTGTGGGTTGGCGCTGTGGGAACCATTTGTTTGAATTTCATAAAAGAAGAAGAGAGGCTGGGCCTAGGTAACAGCAGCCATTATATAGCCGGAGCCAACGCTAAAGCTATATGTTTTGTAAACCCGAATGCGGGATAGAATTGTCCGACGCTGTTACGTGGTGCGGTATGGAGAGCCGCACCACGCGATGTTTTTAATTATAAGAGCCCTTATGCTGGGCGTTAGAGTGGGTCAGTGAAAATAGGAGATAGTGAGAGTGCTTGTGATACACACGGGAAGACCTTCCCGTTTAGAGATAGCGTGGAATTATTAATTAAGGAACTTAAAGGAAAATAAATGAAAAAGTGAAAACACAAAATAAAAAAAATAGTCTACGCGAGAACGGACGGGGCTCTGGAAAATAAAACAAAACTTGTCCTCTCGGGGCGTTCACCCTTACAGAGGATTTTGGGAGAGAGAGAGAGAGTTTGTGCTTCGTGCACTAACAAACTGTACCGAGTGTGCACGCTGGACTGCTGCGTGCCTTTCTTTTCTTTTCTTTTTCTTTTCTTTGGCCCTGATACCTTCACCGGTGCTACCTAAATGATCGCACGAAGTGCGCCGGTATCAGGACCCTTAAATAAACACGAGGTGCGGCTCGTTCAGGCTGATTGCCTGACGGCGGCGTTGCCTAGCAACCGTGTGTATAAATGGCCGTGCTTTTGCCTGTTCAGAACTCCGCGTGGTAACAGCTTGCAGATCTGCCCGTTCTGAACAGTTTAAGCACGGCTCTGCGACCCGCGTCGTTACAGACGCGCATGAGGGTTTTCTTGTGTGTGTGTTTCTCTCTTCCGACGTCTACCTCTGGGTGTTTCTCTTCCTCCGACGTCTTCTGCCACGGTGTGTCAGCGCTTGTAAGGAGGGCGTCTTCGGTGAATGCCGTGTCGCCATTAAAGGGGATGTGCATCCGGAGGACAGTGAGAGCAGAGCAAGGCACGTCCCGGGACGATATCGCCGTTATAAAGACTTTGTGCAGGAAAGAGCTTATATACTCTGTGTGTGTGTGCGTGTAGCATGTCTGGATCGGTCACTCTCACACACACAAGGACCACACTACCACTCGGCGTTGAAATTCAGTGCTCTCTTTAATTCTGTAACAAGGAGAGATAATCAGTGGACAAACAGGCAACAGCTTCTCCCTCTCTGGCACACACGCAGAGTAAATTATGGGGAGAACCAGGAAACACATGCGCTCATGAGCCTCGCACGCAGGTAGACTGAGGCCATCACATGTATATATAAAAATGGATGTAAATAAATTAACATTTTACAATGTATATATCTTATCACTTAACAATAATGTATGAAATACAATAAACATCACATTAATTAAAGTATCTATATATTAAAATATACTATAAAGGAAAAGGGGAAAAATATTATATATAACACACATACATATACAAAACCATTCATTCATACAAATCAATATTGCTTTCATTACATATCAGAATTAAACATTCAATACATTAGCATTCTACCCTGTGTAAGCTGCACCACGTGCATCAAGCACAACCTGAATCATTAAACCGATTTTCCTCTCATATAGCACTCTACATACAGTATAATACACATTCATTAGCAATCAACTAAACAAAGTTTTATAAGCAGGACTAAACAACCAACATACCTGTAACAAGGAGAGATAATCAGTGGACAAACAGGCAACAGCTTCTCCCTCTCTGGCACACACGCAGAGTAAATTATGGGGAGAACCAGGAAACACATGCGCTCATGAGCCTCGCACGCAGGTAGACTGAGGCCATCACATGTCGCATGCAGAGAAAGCCTGATGTGCCCCGCTGAGATCGCTCCCTCCCCCAAACAAAGTTTTGAAGAGAAAGTTCCACTATGTTAACGTTACATTCTTCTAACTTGTAAACAATCATGGAAGAACAAGAATTTGTGAAGTTCATTAAACCAATCTTAAGACAAAATGGAGGAAAATTAAAACATCATGGACAATAAAACTAGGCGAAATAAAAATAAAAATAATACAAATTATTTGTATTAAGGGAAAAGCAAAACAAGTAAAATTATAATCAATGCATCATTAACACCAGTTACATGCGCGTGTGTGAGGACACGGGGAGTGGGTGGTGTACTGTAACACTGCACAACAGTAAATGTATATACACTTTTTGTTTGCATAAAAGATGGTCCTCTGGTGGTCCTTACTCTACCCTGAATCTGTTAACGGCTAGTTACTGTTCAAATAATAGTGGCAGGTTTGTTACAGGGGCCCCTACACAAGAGCATAGCTCATGTGTACATAGCTCATGCACACTTGCACGTATGCACACTAAAATCAGTTTCTGGTTCAGTTATTTTGAAGTCAGTTATTTTCTGTAATTTGCCAAAACTTGCATGTATTTTGATATACTCCTGCTTTTTTAAAAAAAAAAACGATTTTATACGATCGCCACCAAACCGGGCCGATGTGATCTAAAGACACTGAAATTTGTAGAGGGATTTTTGATATCTTAAATGAGTCAGCTGTTTACTATGCCTTAAATGTGGTAAATACTGTTAAAACACTGAACACTATAATAAAACTACTGGTTTGCAAAAAGGTGAAAAGTAACTTAATACTTAAAAACCACACTGGTTAGCTTAGGACCAGCCTAATAATAATACTGTAACCAACAGACTGATTTTTACCATTAAAAAAAACAAACAGGTAAAAACAAAACAACTTTCAATCTCGCTAGTGTTTGTTACTAGACATGCTAATCCACATTCTAAACCATAGGAAGAATTTGAACACCCAGCACACTAACATCACATGCTCTCACTCACAACATCACAGTAACAGGTGACTTTAAACAGGTTTAAAGACTGTCTCTAAAACTCCTCCTATTAAGGAAGTGTCGAGTCTGAGATGACTGCAGTCCTCCATAAACAGCCCGCGGCGTTCTGCTCTGGCGAGGTTAGTTTTATTCCCACTTTGTTTCTTGGCTTATTTTTAGCACTGTAAAAGGAAATAATTATTAACTGAATCAACAAAGTCATGTTTTTTTATCCTGAAACAAACCTGAAGACAAAGAAAGATTGCTTTTTAACCAAAGTGAAAGTGAAACTCTGAGCATTCTCACCTGAGAGAACAACATCAGCAAAATAAAATGGCTTCTAAGTTTTCAGAGGAGGATTTCTCCTGTCCTGTGTGCTGTGAAATCTTCAAGGATCCTGTTCTTCTGCACTGCAGTCACAGTGTGTGTAAAGAGTGTTTGGAGCTGTTCTGGGAGGCCAAAGGATCCAGAGAATGTCCTATTTGCAGGAGGAGGTCATCTCTAGATATGCCTCCAAAAAATCTGGTGTTAAAGAACCTGTGTGAGACTTTCTTACAGGAGAGAAGTCAGAGATCTTCATTTGGGTCTGAAACAGTCTGCAGTCTGCACAATGAGAAAATCAAACTCTTCTGTCTAGACGATGAGCAGCCAGTGTGTCTGGTGTGTCGGGATTCAAGAAAACACAGCAACCACAAATTCCGCCCCATTGATGAGGCAGTAACAGACTGTAAGGTAAATATTCTATACCTGTGGGATAATGTCACATGACAAAGAAATTAGAGACATTTTTTGCCTAATAAATCTGTAGGTTAAATAAAAAATAAAAAATAGGTATAAAAATTATATTATAGTTGCATTATGATTAATTTATTTATATGATGATATGATAAAATATCAGATAATGCCGATTTATTTATAATTATTTTATTCATTCGTTACATGTTCATTTATCATTAAAAATAAATATTTGCCATTCATAATTCTTATCTAATTCATGATAAGAAACAAAAAAATACTGTATGTGTCCTGGCTCATTCATTTGATCCGGGGGATTCAGCGGATCTGTCAGACTCGTAGCGCAGAGTGAAACAGATGGATTCTTGGACTCAGGAGTCCAAATAATAGGTGGATACTATGGATTCTTTGAGCGCCCTCTAGTTGGGGAACAATAGGAAAATGCAATCAGATTCTCTACTGTCTCAAGTGACTCAAAGGACTCATAAGACCCGGATCCGTTTAGTGAGTTGATTCAGAAGGAGTCAAATCCGTTAATGGATCCAGGTTTCTTATCTCTAGACTAAAGCAGTGTACACAAATAAACCAAATATATTCAAATATAATTTTCATCTGCATTACTTGACCATCTTTACATTACTTTTACACTATTTTTGAACATTGTACAGTAAAATCCTGCCTGTGATCTGAGTTAAGAATGTGTAAAATAAGAGCTGAAACACAGTGGCTCCATGCATTTTTTTTTTTTAACTTTTTTCAGGAGAAAATCAAAACTGTACTGAAACCTCTGCAGGACAAACTGAAGATCTTAAATGACTGTAAACTGAACTGGAGTGAGACTGCAGAACATATAAAGGTTAGAATCAATAACATGGTTTTGATTTTCTAATTGCATTTTCCATCATTGTTCTGTATCAGTTATATTTCATTTGATTTCCTCTTCACTGCAGATTCAGGCCCAACACACAGAGCTTCAGATTAAGGAGGAGTTTGAGAAGCTTCACCAGTTTCTACGCGATGAAGAAGCAGCCAGGATCGCTGCACTGAGAGAGGAAGAGGAGCAGAAGAGTCAGATGATGAAGGAGAAGATTGAAAAACTGAGCAGAAACATATCATCACTTTCAAACAAAATCAGAGCCATAGAAGAGGACATGAGAGCTGAAGACGTCTCATTCTTACAAGTGAGGATCATTTAGTCAGTGTTTATACTGTGAGAAAGTAAAACTTCTTCCCATCATCAGAAACGGCACATTTCAGTAATGTAAAAATTTAAATCATAACCACTGATGTTTGCTTTGTTGTTTTATAGAACAACAAGACCACAGTGAAAAGGTGAGTGATGTGATTCCTGTTTTTCCCGTTATTTGTGATTCTGAATTCAAGTCCACACCAACATTGACTCCTGAATGTTTTTGCAGAGCCCAGTGTACACTGCAGCGTCCAGAGGAGCTTTCAGGAGCACTGATCCATGTGGCAAAACATCTGGCCAACCTGAAGTTCAGAGTCTGGGAGAAGATGCAGCACACTGTCCAATACAGTAAGACTTCTTTTTGTCTGTGCGTATGTACAGTATGTATGTGTGTGTGTGTGTGTGTGTGTGTGTGTGTAGGGGTGTTTTTATTGTTGATGATGATGATGATGATGATTTGTCCAATTTAAATTTTTAATCAAATGTAAGGGAATTTTAATTTTGATTTCTGCCAAACTGTTCAGTATTTAAAGTGCAAAATTGTTTACATTTGTAACGTGAACACTACAAAGGAAAACAAGGCATGCTGTTAAGTTATATAAGTTTATTTATTCAAATGTATTTCTTTGGTGTAGGCAAATATTAAGTAGCATCATGCTAGCATAATGTTTAAGTTAGAGCTTAGCTCTATCAAAGTGTGTGTGTGTGTGTGTGTCTGTGCGTGTGTGTGTTTACTCAACGCAATTTTTTTTCTTCTGTTTTTCTGCCTTTTGTTCATATCACTAATGTGGTGTTTATAAATATGTTGTTTGTTTTACGTCTTTAATAATTATATGCCTTCATATTCCGCTTTGTATTATTATTATTTCTATTATTATTATTATTAGTAGTAGTAGTAATACATATAGATGTGGTCACCTTTCATTTGTAACACATGTAATGTAAGGGGACTTTTATTATGACAGGCTTTAATTGATGTCAGACTGTTTAGTGTTTGAAGTGTGTGCAGAGGGACTGACTGAGTTTTGGTTACAGCTTTAGAGTTACAATTGCTATGAATATAGTTTACTGTACATTTGTAATTTAAAAATACACTGAAAATGGCATATATACATAACGTTTAAGTTAGCCTAGCCCTATTAAAACAAACTGTGTGTGTGTGTGTGTGTGTGTGTGTGTGTGTGTGTCTTCAGCACCTGTAACTCTGGACCCCAACACAGTTCATCCTAATCTCATTGTATCCGATGATCTGACCAGTGTAAGATTCAGCGATGAGAAACAGAAACTTCCTGGTAATCCAGAGAGATTTGATGAATATGTGTGTATCCTGGGCTCTGAGGGCTTTAACTCAGGGACACACTGCTGGGATGTTGAAGTTGGAGACTGTTCATTTTGGTTTGTGGGTGTGATGACAGAATCTGCTAAGAGGAAGGGAGACACAATCTCCAGAAGTGGGATCTGGTGTGTGGATTATTATAAAGGTAAATATACAGCACGTTCTTCCCCAAAGCCAGTCACATTCCTCTCAATAGCACAGAAACTCCAGAGGATCAGAGTGAAGCTGGACTGGGACAGAGGAAAGCTGTCATTCTCCGACCCTCTCAGTAACAGACACATACACACTTTCACACACACATTTACTGAGCAATTACTGCCATTCCTTTATGTTATTGGGTCTC
Organism: Clarias magur; assembly: GCA_013621035.1. Taxonomy (NCBI): domain Eukaryota; kingdom Metazoa; phylum Chordata; class Actinopteri; order Siluriformes; family Clariidae; genus Clarias; species Clarias magur. Next base: position 74,128 of record QNUK01001326.1, read on the forward strand.
TAAAGATCCTCCCTCTTCAGTGCTCTGTAAGAGTGAACCAGATTAGTTAGAGTTGGCTCACAGACATGAAAGATATATAGTTATAGAAAGCATTACATAAACTAATGGAAAGCAAATTTCAGATGATGTACTGTAATTCGTAAGTAATCTGAACATAGGCGCACCAACTGCTGCAGAGATGACGAGATCACATGATTACCTTTATCACTACAGCCGAAAAACTAAGTAATCACTAATGTATCAATGAATTATTAAAATGGTCAGTCAGTCTCCTTGCTGTCTCTCCCGATACATTCATGTACATTCATAATCATTAGTCTACTTCTGCCGGGGCTCTCTGGAAAACTCTGCATGCAGTTGAGCGCTGATTAAAGAAAAATTTTCTTTTTCTGGGCTACTGTTATTGATTTTACGTTTGGTCAGATTCCTGTTCTCCTTTTTTTTTGCTGTAGTTTGAAAATTGTATTTTCTTGTATTTATAAGTGTAAAAGTCGCACGTGAATGTAACATATTAACATCAGCCACATTATGAAAACCCATTTTGTGCTCCATGTAAATAAGTGAAATTTGGTAAAGATTTGAAATTTACACAAATTTAAGAAAAAACTGAGGCACTGCAGGTCTTCAGAAAGACTTCAAACGCCAGAGATTAAAAGTAACCCTCGACAATAAATTTTTTGATTTATTAAAAATTGCTGTTCTGAAAGTCTATTTTTCAAGTTATTTCTATATTTAAAGTTTGATGTCTTTTAATGTTTTTTAAAAAAAAAAAAAAACACTAAACAGAGGCCTCCGAGTGGCGAGTGGTAAAGTGCTCGCCCTATCATCCGGAGATCCCGAGTTCGATTCCCAGGTGATGCTGTAACCTCTCGCAGCCGGAGGCCTAGAGAGAGCTGATTGGCTGAGCTCTCTCCTCGGGGAAGGATGAGAGGTACTTAGTGCTCCCACATTAATCACGGCTCTACAGTCAATCAGGGGCGTCTGTGAGCTTATGCAAGTGGAAGGAGCGGATAGCGCTGTCCTCCGAGTGCGTTACGCTGCCCCCAATGGTGTGTGAGCGAGCGGTCGGCTGGCATCACGTGGTTCAAATGAAACATGCATTAGTTTTCGGCTCTCCCAACTGAGTGGTAGTGGGAGCTTCCTAGTGACGGGAAGTAAGTGGTCACGACTAAATTAGGGAGAACATTGGGGAAAAAAAACAAGATACAAACAGAGATAGGCTATATAACAGTTTATTCTTTGTACAAATAAAATTGTAAGCTAGTGAACTTAATCATCTGTCTAAACAACATTTAACCAATGTTTTTT
>QNUK01001327.1:5000-22500 GCA_013621035.1 Clarias magur
TTTTAATTAAACGTTATTTTAAACTCATACAAGCAACACATCATTTTGAGATAGTGGAGAATTCGATACAGACAGGAAGATTTCCAGGAGGAATGCACAAACAAGCTAACAAACTTACACAGTTCATAAAACCAGCTTCACCACAAGACAGTACTTTAGAAAAGATTAAACGAAACACATTAGCTTGGATGAACAACAACATGTACATCTTGTCAGAGCACTATACACAAGTGATCATTGACCTCATGGAACACATTAGTGAGTTCATTGAGCCGGAGTGGACGGTGGCGGTGAAGTGGGCCAGGGGCAGATTTAAACATAGATTAAAGGAGAGTACACTGGCTACTTGTAAGGATACCATCCTTGAAAAGCAGGCTACTCTCCTGAGGGATCCTGGCCCACAGTCATACGCCTCCGTTCTTAAACGGACTAATTCAGCACCGACATTAAGGTATAACCATAACACTAGAATTACTACATTAAGGACTGAAACACCGCCTTCCTGTTTACGTGAGTTGGTTCCTTTGATTACAGAACCCATTAGTACCAACAAAAAGGAAATCACAATCCAGGCGCAGGTACATCACAGAGAGGTGAGCCCTGTAACGTTTAAAGATTCTACTGATAAAATAATGAAAAACAAGAGTGTAATGGATGGTTTTTCTTTAAATACAGGTCTCGGGTCTGAGGAGGGGGAGACTTGCTCGGATGAGGCGACCAGTGGTCGGAGAGGGATCAGGATGATTGGGAATATTAAAGAGAAATCTCTTTCAAACACCCGCTCTGAATCTGACTCTCTAGAATCATATATGGCGCTGAAACCCGAGTGGTCGTCTCCTGACTCCTCAGGCGGAGACATCATAGACAGGGTGAGTTTACCAAATAAACCATATAGACACATTAACACCGATAGAAAAGGAGTTGATTGGTCCATTAAAATACACAAACCGATTTTTCATAGGGGACTCAAATCTTTCCAGAATCCCCAAGATTAAAGACAGTAATATACAAGTAGATAGTTTTCCGGGGGCCAATTACCTACACATTTCCAAAATTTTCCGTAAATTACAACCCCATCCACAGACACAAAAAGTTGTTTTAGCAGTAGGATTAAACAATAGAGCACAACATCCACGAAAAACGGGAATTAAGCAATTACAGGGTCTCTGGAGGGCGGCGCAAGAGGCCTTTCCAAATGCAACCATATATACACCGTTCATTCAATTTTCTGATGCTTTGCCTTTACAGGAGCAGCAGAATCTAAACGCACTTAATGACTACATCGATGAGTGCGGGTACCCTCTGCTCGAATTGAACAAACTTTTGTTTCAGGTCGAAAAAGACGGAATTCACTGGACATCAGGTACTGCACAGCAATTGTTTGATCTGTGGTGCGACCAAATAAAGTTCTGAGAGCAAAAACGGGAACCGGGGACTCGTATCTCAATGGTTTTAATTTATTGTTTTTATCAGTATTATATCTTTTATATTTCATATGGTAGGTCAATTAGGTTGGTTAGAGAAGGACAAATTTTGATTTTAGTCAGTCTATAAAATAAAGGTACCTTGTTTTGGTCAGAAGGTACTTAATAAGGAATTAAGGGCATAATTTAAGTTTTTTTTTTTTTTTTGCATGAGCGTGGTGATGTGTGATTTATTGGTTTAAGCACTTAATTTAATTTACTTTGCACTTAAATAATATAGCACTTTTTTAATGTAGCACTTCCCCTTAACTTCAAAGTTCTTGGATTAAAACCGCGACTTTATTTTATGGACAGGAACCACCTAATTTTCTTAAAACAATCTTCTTTATTTTTAACTTCCTTTTCTTTTTTGCCACCCCACCTCTCCCCTTTTACCCACCAATATCGTTCCCTCCCCTAACCTTAACGATTATCTTAATTTTGTACAGTCCCATCCCCTCCTACCCTAACCATAACCGTCATTTGCAAACAACTATAACCCTACCCCCTCGGGCCCCTAATCATAACCAGTACCCTAAACAGCAATAACCCTATCTGTTTCTAACCCTCACCCCAAATCATAATCTTAATTTTTACCCACATTACTACCCCACCTACCCTCTTTTCCTTTCCCCCCCCTTTTTTTTTTTCATTAATTTATTTTGTTTGTCTATTTCTTCTTTTTCTTCTCTTTGTTTATTTATGTATGTATATAGATACATTTTTAACTATTTTATATTTCTTATTAAATTTATGGTTTAATTTTATCTTCTATTTTAGTTTTAATCCTGAGCTGGGAACCTTATCAGTGGGGAACCAGGAAATGCACAACTGTTGCCAGTGCACATCAACCACAAGGTGGACCCATTTTAAATATACATTTTCAAAAACCTAACCCTAACCCTAACCCTCATAATAAATCTAAGTTGATCGGATTTTCATTATAAATCTAAGTATAAAAATATAAGTCTAAGTTAATTTACAGTACAGAAATAAATCTAATTTGATTTGCTTTTCATAATAAATCTAAGTACAAAAATAAATCTAAGTTTATAAAAACAAATCTAAGTTCATTTGATTTTCATAATAAATCTAATTTGATTTGCTACAAAATAAATCTAAGTTCATTTGATTTTCATAATAAATCTAAGTTGATTTGCTACAAAAATAAATCTAAGTTCATTTGATTTTCATAATAAATCTAAGTTGATACAAAAATAAATCTAAAGTTGACTTTATCTGATTGCATTTGATCTCATTACAAACTGATAGATATGAGTTACAGAACTCAGGAACAGTGGACGGAGGTCCACTATAAAAAACAGAGACGACATCCCGGGGATCGACTGAGGGTGGAGACCCGGGGGATGGCCCGTGCATTTCCGGTCCCTCGTGAGGGGGCACCGAATTATTACTTTGACCCTAACCCTAACCCTAACCCTAACCCCTCTTCTTCTTCAACCCTAAGATTTAACCACTCTTCTCCTTACCCTAACTTCTAACCGCTAACCCTAACCCTAACCCTAACCCTAACCTTCCCTTTCCCGGCCCTCTCTCCGCCCTCCTGGGTCGACTCCCCAAGTGAGTCAGGATAGCGGAGATGTTGAATCTCCAACAAAAAAGAATCAAACACAAACCTATCGGGTTCCCAAAAGACACATTAACACTACACGAAAAACTCAGGATTGGATGTTAGAGGTAAAAAAGCCTATCATATTTATTGGAGACTCAAATTTATCTAGAATCCCCTATTTTTCAGGGGATGAAATTCAAGTGGATAGTTTCCCGGGGGCCAATTTTTTGCATATGGCAAAAGTCCTACAAAAATTGAGCCCAAACCCAAATACACAAAAAGTCATTCTGTCATTTGGAATTAATAACAGAGAACAAACATTTGAATGCACCACTAAAAAACAATTACAAGAACTGTGGAGAGTCGCTGCTACAGTGTTTCCCAATGCCACCATTTACACTCCATTGGTTAATTACTCGGATCTTTTACCCAAACGTCAACAAGAAAATTTAATGAAGTTAAATTCCTTTTTATTGACACATGGTAATGCACTACAAGAGATACACCCACTCAGATTTAGAGTAGATCCTAGGGACCCAGTACATTGGACTACAGACACAGCCTCACAAATCTTCAACTTTTGGCTAGATCAGTTAAACTTTTGAGTCTGGTGAAGTGCAATCATAAAAATGTCAAGAAGCACACCAATATTGTTAACCTTTCTAGAACTTTTCACCTTACAGAACCACAGGAACAGTTACTTTACAAAGGTCTTACCTTCATTCCGACGCCGCGAGTCACCAACCTGGGGGAGCTGAGAGGAGACATCCATGCCTACAATAGACAATTGAAACTTTTCGACTACTTTCAATACAATAGCAAAACAGAACAGGTACCATTCACTTACAAATCCAATTGGGAACCCAACATAGAACACATTAGTTCACCTATCAGAAAATTGATTAAACAAAACAATAAAATTATGGAGCGATTCTATCATCCTGACCATAATCAATTGGATAATCTTACCTTGGCAGAACGCAGAGCCCTCAGGGAACTTAAAAACAACCCAGATATAGTCATTAAACCGGCAGATAAGGGCTCTGCAATAGTTATTATGGACAGACAACAGTACTTATTAGAAGCCAATAGGCAGTTACAAAACTTGGATCATTACATTCCCATTCCGCATTCACTACAACAGGATACCTTATCTTTGGTCATACCCATACTACAGGGTCTAAAACAGAAAGGGTACATAAATACCAAGCAGCTCAATTACCTGATAGGACCAAACCCACCTAGACCACGTAAATTTTACCTATTGCCGAAAATACATAAAGATCCAGAGGCATGGACGGTCCCCTCGGAGGTTCCACAGGGACGACCCATCGTGTCGGACTGCAGTAGTGAAACCTACAACACGGCACAGTATATAGATCATTTTCTTAATCCGATTTCTCAACTTCACAGCAGTTATCTTAAAGACACGTATGATTTCATCAATAAGATTCAGAATAAAACTTTTCCGCATTCAGCCTTTCTGTTTACCATTGACATAGTCAGGTTATATACAAACATTCACACAGAGACAGGTTTGGGAGCAGTATCAAGGTGTTTTGCTAAGTTCCCAGACCCAAATCGTCCAGATGCAGAACTCCTTCAATTATTAGAAATCAACCTGACCAGAAATGATTTCACCTTTAATTCTCAAAATTACTTGCAGATTCAAGGTACAGCAATGGGAAAGAAATTCGCTCCGGCCTACGCTAATATCTATATGGCAGAATGGGAGGAGACTCTATTCCTAAAGTGCCCTCACCTACCTGCAATTTACTATCGCTATCTGGATGATATCTTTGGGGTGTGGCATCACGAAAAACAACATTTTGATACTTTTATCAGTTTGGCCAATGCACATCACAAACACATTAAGGTTAAGGCAACTATTGATCCTTCCAGTATCAACTTCCTAGATACAACAGTTTTTACAACTTCAACGGTTAATGATCTTAAAATAATTTACACCAAGGTATTCTTTAAGCCCACAGATTCACATACACTTCTTTATAAAACTAGTTTTCATCCCAAACATACATTCAGTGGAGTGATCAAATCCCAAATTATCCATTTCCATAGAATTTGCTCATTCACAGAACATTTTCATGAAGCAACTCACATTTTGTTTAAGGCACTCAGAACTCGTGGTTACTCCAAAAGAACTCTTAGATCCATCCAAAAAGACACTCTTCAGACTCTAATGAATCCCACAGAACCAGTGATGCCAGGCCCCAAGAGTTTCATACCCATTGTCACAACCTTTTCGCAGTCCTCCAGAATTCTGAATCATAAGTTAAAACAACAATTTCACAAAACACAGCAAATATATGAACCACTCCATTCAATCAAGAGCATTTCAGCTTATCGTAGAAACCGAAATATCAGAGACCATCTAGTCAGAGCGGACTTTGCATCTGGACGACAAATGGCACCTTTCAATCCAACATTACATTTTCAGCCCCTGAAGTATCTATGGATGGAGGATAGATATTACCCCATCCCCTACACGTTTACTCCACAGACAAAAAATGCAGTCTATATTATAACTTGTCAACACTGTCAGGCACAATACATAGGGGAAACAAGACACAGCATTGAACAAAGGCTCAAACAACACATGTACACAATTAAAAAAAAAGAAACATTCAATACACCACTTGCAACACACTTCAGACTAGCGGGAGTGCAGTATCTCAGAATCTCGGTTTTAGAAGCCAACTTGATGTGGGATAATAATCAAAGGAAAAGGAGGGAAGCACATTGGATTAAAGAACTTAAAACAGAATTTCCATGTGGTTTTAATATTAGACAGGATAACATGGGATGAGTGTTTGAACAGGTAGGACTCGGTATGGGGATAAGAGATTAAAAAAAAAAAAAAAAGAATAATAAATAATGATAAAAAAATTAATATTTTGTGATTCCAGTTTTCTATTGGATTCTTTAAGTAGGTTGCTTTATTACTTAAAGATATGATTTAGTATAACAAAGAATAATTACATCTTTAGGAGTCCCCTTTTTCCTCTCTTTTTTTTCTCCTTTTTTTTCCATTTTCTTAAAGTTTACTTTCATTTTCTTCTCCCCCCGTTTTTCCTCCCCCCAAACTCTTCCCCACCAAAAACCCCCCCGCCCTCTCTCTCTCTCTCTCTCTCTCTCTCCTTTTGTAAATAGTGCAGTGTGTTCACTTTAAATAAAGCATGGCACGTTTTGACTGGGTTGATGATGTGTTGAGCACTTATTTTTAAAACTTTGACATATATAATATATGTTCTCTTAGCACTTGAGTTTCTTTAGCACTTATAAAATGCACTTAGATTCGCTCCTCTGTACAAAAACTTCCACCCTCATACCTCCTTAAAATTCTTTTACTCTCTCTTTATGTATATGGTTAAAAGGGTGTTTGCATGTGATTGATTGATCATTTTTTTATTGTGGGTTTGCACTTAACTAAAAAATAGTTGTTGGACTAATGTTGCATGACGGCTTCGTTCTAATAACACTTATTACTCTAGCACTTCAAGATCTACGAGTCAAGTTTCCAAGAACATAATGTCTTAATACAATCCTTTAATAAAATCCTTTGGATATCTTGAACTTAGTGCTTCTTTTCTCTGCCTTCCTTTTTTTTTTTTTTTTCCTCCACCACATTTAGGTCAAGCTATTGATCACATTTGACTTACATCCGGATCTCCACTCTAACTCTAACCATAACCCTTTCAAAACTGATACTGATTCCTACCTTAACCCTAACCATAACCTTTTCAACCCTAATTATAATTTATTTTTAATCTTAATTTCAAATCAAACCTTGTTTTATTTTCCTTAGTAATCTTAACCTCATCCTAACCCTAACCGTCTTGAAATTTCCATTTACTGTATCTAACCCTCTCCTTTTTCCTACCCTAATCATAACCAATTTTTATTTTAATCCTAAATTTAACCCAATCAGGATTTCTTCTCAGCCCAAAACTAAACAGTTACTTTAACCCTACAATTTTCTAACCCTAATTTAATTTAACCCTAACAAATAAATATAAGGAATTAAAAATCCTACTAATATATCTAAAAAAAAAAAAAATTATTAATCTCTATCCCCAAACGGATTTTTGAACCTTGTCCTTTTTCCTGCACAACATCCCCGTTTTTCTTTTCAGTTTTTTCCTTTTCTTTTCCTTTTCACTCGGACAGATACTTAGTTTTTTATTAACCACCTCAGACCAACATGACCATTATACCAGATTTTGAGATGGAATTCTGCACCACAATAGAGATCAGATGCCGTTTGGATCTCTTCCCTTTTTCTTTTTGGATTTCTGGTCATGTGTCTGTCTACACATATACACTCCTTTTCAGTCAGTTGATATACCCAAGTCTTCTTTATCTGTTTCCTCACTTAAATATTTATTTTCTTCTTTTTTTGTTTTTGAATAAAAATTCTTATGGTGATCTTCATTTTATTCTTTTATATTATTATTATTTGTATTATTTATTTATTTTTGCTGTTGTTTTTCTTCTGATAGAGATAAAATTTTAACTAATCTCTAAAGTTTTACATTAAAATTTTGAGATTGAGATTAAATAAAAATTAATCTTTATATTTGAGATCTACCCACAGTCTTTTTAATTGTCAATATAGGACAAATAGTGTGCCTGTGCTCTTAAGAGTATTTACTCTTTGAAAGATGTTTTTATATTACCCTAACCCTAACCCTCGATTCAGATCATCAAGCTTCTAGAGGGTCTTCTAAAACTCCCAGCCAAAGTGATTTTCAGTGGCAGGCCAGCCAAAATTCTTAATAGGTCTGAGTTTCATGCTAATGTTGCAATAATATTTTTTTGATAAATTATATTGATTTGTTCAGTCAGTAACACATAAAACGACAAAAAAATGGCCATTAAACAATTACAGGGTCTATGGAGGGCAGCACAGGAGGCGTTTCCAAATGCAACCATATATACAGTCGTGGCTGATTCATATACAGAGCTCATTTTCCCACCCCGACCCCTGGTATAACCAGACCACTGGTATAACTCTGGACTTTTTTTTCCTGCCCTGGAGACTTTGTTTTTTGGCTACATTAAGGCAGGATTCTGACTTACAGTCTTATGCAAAAGTTTAGGCACTCATTAATAAATAACAGATTTTGATGTTTTTTTTTTTTATTGAAAAGATATTAACACAGTCTGTCTTAGAAAATATGCACAATAGGGTTGGGGTTATTTTCAGCAAACATTGATACATAGTTATTTTTTATGTCATAAATTTAACAAAAATGAAAAATATGAACATTATTGTGGTACTTTGCAAAAGTTTTGGCACCCTACATAATCAGAACTTAACAACTCCCCTGGCAGATATCACAGCTTGCAAACACTTTTTACAGCCAGCTAAAAGTTTGTCAATTCTTGTACTTTTCTTCTGTGCAAAAGGCTTCTAGTCCTGTAATGTTTCTTGGTCGTCTTGCATGCACACCTCTTTTAATATCTACCCACAAATTTTCAATGATGTTTAAATCAGGGGACTGTTTGGCCATTCCAAAACCCACTCACTGTGGAAACTGCAAGCTGACAACGCCTTGCTATCTTCTTGTAGCCTTCTCCTGCATTGTGGCCATCAATAACTTTCATTTTCAGAGTCTTACACAGCTGCTTAGAGGAACCCATGGTTGTCCACAAGTGTACACAAGGTTTAAAGAGTCGAAGTATTTGTACCGCTTTAAAATTGGCATTTACTAATGACAGCTGTACATAGCGCATTCACACACATACACCTTAAAATTCATATGCAGCTTATATTGGGAAAAAATAGGCATTATTCACTTTTTTAACTTGGAACATTCATGGACTTGATTCACAGGCAAAGAAAGATCAAAGCTTTAAATTTCTTAAACACAAGCTGCTGTATGCTTTCTCTGAAAACAAAATCACAAAAAAGTTCAATCATCGAAGTGCAATCATTTATTCTCAGCTTACTACCACACAAAAAGATGAGTATGCACATTCCCATTAAAAAATTCTCTGTCTAACCCGTACTCTGTTAATTGGTATGGCTTTTAGAGCAGTGGAAAGTTCATGTTGTGTTATGGGTGATTGCAGGGTGTTTGTTTGATGTTCATAGACAGTTGTGTTCAACAGATACTGTTGAAGAATGAATGTCCCAGGAGATGTTACAGTGGATTAAACAAGGATGCCCTCTCTACGCATCAGCATCCAGAGAGGAAGTGCAGAGGCTAACGGACTGGTGTAAACGCAACAAGCTGTCTCTGAATGTTGCTAAGACAAAAAAGGTGGTTGTTAACTTCAGAAGGACACAGAGCGACCACGCACTGCTCAACATCGACGGCTCCTTTGTGGAGATTGTCAAGAGCACAAAATTCCTGGGTGTCCATCTGGAGGAGAAATTCACATGGACCCTTAACACCAACTCTGCAGAAGAAAGCCCAACAATGTCTTTTCTTCCTGACGAGGTTGAGGAAGGCCCCAGTCCTCACCACCTTATATAGAGGAACTATTGAGCGCATCCTGAGCAGCTGCATAACTGTCTGGTTTCAGAATTGTACCATCTCGGGCCACAAGACCCTACAGCAGATACTGAGGACAGTTGAGATCATCGGTGTCTCTCCCCCCTCTATCAAAGACATCTATACCACACGCTGCATCCACAAAGCCACCAGTATTGTGGCTGATCAGACACACACACACACACACACACGCGCTCCTCACCCTCCTGCCATCTAGAGAAAAGTACTGAAGCATTCAGGCACTCACATCCAGACTGTGGAACAGCTTTTACCCACAAGCCATCCGTCTCCTCAACACAAAGGGACCGGACTGATAAACACACACACACACACACACACACACACACACACACACACACACACACACCACTCAGACAAACTAAATAACATCAGGACTGAACTGATAAACACACATGCACAAACACTCTGATCAAAAACCATCTTACAATCTGTTCATACCCACCTACCTGAACTGCTCTTTTGCACAATATTTATGACTTATTACTTGCTATTTGCACATTATTTTTCCATCATTGCTGCTACTTCAGGAATGTCTAATGTTTACTGTTCCTCCTATCGCTACCTCAACTCATACCTCATTACTACCAAAAAGCATTGAAGACGTTATTGTGTTGTCACTCTGTAGCTCTTTGTTTGCACATTTGCATGTGTACTTTGTTGTCTTTTTTTGTCTCTTTTGTATAAAAATAGATTTTCGGTTAACTTTTTTTTTTTTTTTATGTATCGAAGCTAGTCAGCTATTTAGGTCCCTTAGTTATCTAGCTAGTTCTGGTAATTTGCGTTGTACATTTATTTTGTTAATTTTTTGTTGCATGTATGTAGCACCTTGGTCCTGGAGGAACGTCGTTTCGTTTCCCTGTTTACTGAACTGTATATCTGGAATGACAATAAAAGCCTACTTGACCACCACTATTTACCATTTTCATTGAACCATTGGCATCAGCCATTTGCTCCAGATCACCCACATTGAAGGAATTCAAAAACTACATATACACCACAAAATCAGCCTTCACTCAGATGATATATGACTGCAAACCCCATCATCATTAAAACAAACAATTAAAATCGTTGATTCACTCTCTAGAATAAATCATCTATTCTTCCATTAGACAACAGCTGCTTGGCTGTGACAGCTCATACACCACCCTCACAACAGACCATGATCTCCAAAGTTGCATAAACTTTCTCCTGTCCATCTTTGGCAAAATATCACTAATCAAAATGCTCATTCACTCCCGCACACTTGCTCATACACATAGACTCCAACAACGCATGCTTATGCAGGGCTGCTTGCAGGTCGAACACTGGGAATGAGGCAGAAATGCACACATTCACTCTAAAACGCTTACTCACAGTACACTCTCACATGTGCGCACTCTTTCACGTACATATTCTCACACGTGCACACTCACTCACATGCTACACACTTGTCTTAAACAGAGACCTCAATGACCTTAAGCCCAGAGATAGCAACATGATGCTCTTTTTAGTGTGATTTAACAGTAATGTGCAAAAAATATATATTTTAATTAGTTTTAATTGTAATTCATGATAACATCCATCTTTTACACAATATTCCAAACTGCATAATCCATAATCGTCACCAAAACAAAATGTACAGGTAGAAAATGGAAAATATTCAAGTATTATATTATATAAATGGTATGAAATATACGTGGCAGCAGCTATATGACTATGTTGTGGAGATATGTGCAATTATCTGTGCTGTATAGTGCTGTGCATAATTAATTTGAGGTGGTTGTACTGAAATTGGCAATAGTCCCAGGTGCCAACAGATATTTCAAAATATGTACTAAAAATGGTCTATAAATGGGATCATATGAGGAGCGGATGTTGTGCAATCAAATCCAATTAGTGCTGATCTAGTTTCGGCCCAAATGTCCTGTCCTGATAGAAGGTCCTCTTCATTATCTTTGAGTCGGCTTTCAGAGTTTGTAAGTGCTTCCCAACAGTGAGAAAGGTCCACTGTTAAGACTATCTTCTTGGCCTTGATCCAAAAATGCTTGCTGTAGATAAAGTGTATATTTGAAAGAAACCCAATTAAAAAAATGACCAGGGGTGCAGGAGAGGTTTTAAAAGGTCTCACATTTTAAGAATATACAACAGTCTTTGCCCTTGTCAAAGTTACTCAAATCCTTAAACTTGCCCATTTCAGTATCTAACACATTTTCCAGATGCCACTGGAAAACGATAGTGTTATTGATTTCACCTGTCAGTGGTCACAATGTTAATCGTTGTATGCACAGAAGCATCATAACTGGCACATATGCACGTTTAGTACATGTGTAGAGTAAACTAGTTACTGTAAGTACTTACATATGTATTTCTCATTAATGTACATCAAACACAAAATATCTTATTTGATCTTCCTCATATTCTGCTAACTCAATACCTGAATCCACAATACTCAGTGTTTATAATATTTATGATCGTCTCTTCACTTAACTTAGCATGATGAGCAATTAGATACAATTTCAGAGCCATAGAGACAGTATCTTGAATAAAGAACAATCTTTGCGGTTTTATTTTATTTTTTTTATTTTTGATGAAAACAAGAAACTTATTAGACTTAGGTCTTCAGTAAAATGTTGATGTATATTGCGTGGGCTTATATTTTGGGATTAATGCTTCTTACCAAAGATTGAAAAATTATACTGTTAAAATGTTGTTTCTCTATTAAATAAATAAATGTAATCTAACAGCATAAAATATTATTAATAATAATAGTAATAATAATTGCTATAATAAATGCTGTTAGATTACATGCACATGAGGGTTCTTTAAACGTAAAGAGTCTTATTATTGAAACAAAACATGAACTTTAAACAAAAACTTGAACAAAGGAAGTTGGCTTTCTACTGGAGCATTGTACAAACAAAAACCATCAAATAAACAGACTGGGATGCAAACAGACAAGGGACTGAACTTACAAGACTAAGCATACTAGACAGGCTTGGCCTACTAGCTGTTACACTCACTAGCTGCTAAGCTGGATGGTAGCTAAACAGACTAGTAGCCAAAGATCCAAGGGACAAGCAGACTAGGTATGAAAGACTATGAACTAATCAGGTTAGCGGCTAAACAAGTTAGTAACTAAACAGACTAAGATCTAAACAGATTAGGAGACTAAACAGACTAAGAGCTAAGCAAGTTAGTAGTTCAATGGTTAGTAGTTAAACAGACGAGTAACTAAACATACAAGAGAGGAGACACACAAGAGGCTACACACACCAGATGTAAAACGTAACTAAATAGCTCCATAAAACAAATGCCAACTAATATAAAAGAACAACAAGACAAAATAAAAGCCCACTTGGCAAACAATGCTCAGGCCAGTTTCCCAGAACAAACAGCTATTTACAGAAAGATCTGATTGAGCCACATCGGTTCAGGTGAGCTCCCTCATCACATCCTTACAGAAATCACCATTAATTCACCATTAATTCATTGAAGTGCAAAGATGAGATTAAAAAAAAAATCCCAACCCAGAAGTCTGGCTTCTGTTTCAGAGAAGATCCTTACTGCACTAATGTATTGGACTAGATCACTGCACATCTGTGCCTCACACAAAGCTTTACACCAGTGACTCGTCGTAGCATCTGTAGGTGGCAGGTCCTAGCAGGTAGAACTGTTTTGGTAAATAATGTCTAAACCCTAGCTACAAGCATACTATTTTGTTTGGGCTAGATCCACCTGTGCACCGCCACAATTTCTTCATTATTGCTTTATAATTATCTCTGACTACACATTCACAGAATTGCAGTATTAAATCATCACTTAACTCTAATGTGAAAAACTCAGAATTCTAAGGAAAATTAGTCCAATATTAATTTTAGAATAATTGTATAAGAATCTCTGCTGGGTGTATTGTAATTTATTTAGTCTACATGTTTGTACTGATATAACAGTCGTGTTTAAGAAGAACAAATTTTGAAGAAATTATTTATTCAAATATTAAAAGCAGAGGTCTTGTTTCTGTGGTACACCAGAGACATTTCTAAATAAGAACAATTTGTTTGTTTTGAAAGAAGCACAAAACCGATTTGCTTTTCTCAGCACGTAAAATAAATGGTAATGTTTGATCAGGCTGATTTAAATATTTACTCCAGCCAGCAGAAGATTATTTACTGTATTTTACCGTTGGAGAGGAACGTAGTCAGTGTCAGGCGGTGAGGTTTCTCAGATCACTGCTCTAGGCTAGAATTAAAAGTCAAATCTTGAATATTTCAGTGAACACAGTAAAAAAAAAAAACTATTAATAAAACAGCAAAAAGACAAAACAAATAAACTATATGTAGAGGAAGAGAAACAAATGTAAGAGTTAAAATTCACACATCAATTAGCTTAGTCAAAAAGGATCAGTTTATTTTTGTTTATTTAGGAAAACCAAACCACAGAAGTGTTTAATAATGTCATATAGAGCTAGGTTCAGGTTAGGGTTACAATACAATTTAAGCAGCATTCACAAATATCCAGACGAATGGCTGCTAACACTGTACAAATGATTTAGCTATATTCTTCTTAAGATGGCCTTATAAAAATCCAGTGTTTGTCGCCTGGTTGATGGTTTTGTCCAAGATTTTCTCTGAACGCGGCATGAAATCCACTCTTCATAGAGCCACCTTAGGATTGTCTTCAGAACACCCTAGGTAATGATACCCAAGATAAATGGCCTCCAGGTTGCACAGTGGTAGAGCAGCCACATTTCGCAGCTGGAGGTCTAGAGAGAGCTGATTGGCCGAGCACTCTCAGAGGGGAGGGGTGAGGGGTACTAGGTGCTCCTACATTAATCATGGCTCTACAGCCAATCAGGGGCATCTTTGAGCTCACGTAAGCGTAAGGAGCGGATAGCGCGGTTTCTGTTCTGGAGGTTAGGATGTGGAGATATGGACAGGTTGACCGGCTGGAAGCAGAGTGTGATGTCTGTGGAGCAGGGGGAGCAGTTGGGGATCCTGTACAAAATCTGATGAAGAACCTGTTCAGCTCATTGGTTTGGTAATATTTTTTTATACCAGACCACACGTCCCTTACGTTGTTCACTTGGAGCTTATTTTCTAGTTTGCCTCCAGTTTTTCCATTTTAAGCAGGTCTTCTTTCTTCCTCCTGTTCAGCAGCTCCTTCAGATGGTAATCCAGGACTTTTATTAGGGAAACACCTCACTGTCCTTTTAGAGACAATGTTGTCAACACAGGAGTTGACAGGTTGTTCCCTATATAAGAATGAGTTCTGTTCCATTATTATGCAAGTCGGACACAAAATCTTGTATGATTTTGACACAAACATACAATATAAAGTATACCAATCCACTCAACATCATGTGGCCAAAAACCCTAACTGTGCCTTAGGAAATTAATCTCAAAGTGAAAAGTTGTCTTTCTGCCCTTGACCCTTAGGAGTCTGAGGGTGTTTTGGGGCCCTGAAGAAGTTCTGACATGTTCTGACATTTGTATATTTTTCAGTTACTTATAAACATATAAATGTCTAAAGGCTAACTACATTGTATTCAGCACAAACCTGGCTACAGTAACATGTGAGCAGCATGTATGTACAAATTTGTATTTTGGAGAAAATAACAGATGTGTGATAATTGAAAACAACTAAAAAATAATGGCAAAGAAGGACTATGCAATTCATCTGATCATCTTCATAACATTCTGGAGTAGATGCAAATCGCTATTATAAAAACTTAAGCAGCAACTTTTCCAATTTCCAATATTTATGTTTTATATTTATGCACGACTGTACATTATTTTATATATATATATATATATATATATATATATATATATATACACACACAGATCTTACCATTAAGAATGCGCGCTTTTTCCCGCGAGATCCCGCAATTTGACTCATGACATGCCGCGAAATCCCTTAAGCAACATTTGGGAATTTAAATAAATGTGTTGTGCTTCACTGAATATCCGCCAGATGGCGCATGGAGGGACTTTATCTAAAAGCCAGACCAAGTACAACGAAGAATTGTGTATAATTAGTTAGCCTAAAACAATATTGTTTCCATGCTGAAGCAAACATGAATTTTATTTTGTTTTACAATAATAATATTTTATGATGAATCTGCGTATATCTAATTCATATTATGTTCATAATGATGAAAAGAGATTCCCTAAACTGTGAGGCGCCGTATAGGGCTTAAATCAAACTTCACTCATGCACACACACGTGAAACACAACCAGTCACATATATGAACCAGTCACACAACTACATATGAGACGTGCGCGCGCACACACCTATGAGACTCGCGCACATATACAGTAATTATGCGAATGTCCTGATTCGTGAATATGTCAACATGTCTTCGTTAAAACGTAAAAATGTGTTGAGCAACATCAGAAGACATGAAGGAACAAATATAAACATGAAGTGCTTCGGGCTTTTTATAAAAATAATCATCTGGATTTGTTGCTGTTTGTGTCCAGCATTGAATAATTATTTCATCCATTATTTGACCGCGGCTGGAAATAATAGCTGGAATGTGACTGTTAATTTATGACTGAAATAAAGCTGTTCATCGCCGTGCGTTAACCCCAATTACTTTACATTTCACTTTACAAAAAGGCAGCGTTTTGATCAAAAGGCTGATAAACCCGTGTGATTTATCGATAAAAATTTTAAACTCCTAAAATCTTACCTGCTATAGTTAAAACATCTCCATAATTTTACTTCTCTTAAACATGTACGAATCTGTGAAAAAAATAAAACTTACCTGAGACGATGAGAGACGCTCGGCTGCTGATCAGCCATTTTGGCGCCGGTGGTTTAAAACGCTGGCCGAATCGATTC
This sequence comes from Clarias magur, assembly GCA_013621035.1. Classification (NCBI taxonomy): domain Eukaryota; kingdom Metazoa; phylum Chordata; class Actinopteri; order Siluriformes; family Clariidae; genus Clarias; species Clarias magur. Next base: position 21,405 of record QNUK01001327.1, read on the forward strand.
CTCTCCCCTCGGATCTTAATTAACGCCTGTGCACGTGGTCTTGATGACGTATTTGTGACAGTGTTTTAACACACTACATTCCAAAAGTGCATAATTTCGCAATTCGTCCGTGTAACAGTGGAGACGTAAAAACGAGTTCTGTGTCTGTAAGCGGTCAGAGTCGTGTATTTCAGAGTTGTGGCCGTAGATTTTGGAATCCAACTCGGACAAAACACAGAATTACACACAAATCTTTTTTTTACGCACGATTATTTTTGACAGTGATTTTATTCCATAAAAAAATAGTAAAAAAAATTGATGAAAAAAAAGAGAAGTGTGATTGGCTGTGATTGGCTATAAAAGGGTTAATAGCATTAGCATGATGAGTGCAGTACCATATATGACTGCATCTATAGCATTCTGGTGATACTGTGTGAGGATTAACTGAAGATGTTCCATATGCAAAGCTTTACAACATGAAATCAACCTGACAACAATATTAATTTGTTCATCTTTTATACTTATTCCGGATATACAGGGTCGCGGGGGGGCCAGGGCCCGTATTCACAAAGCTTCTTAGAATTCTCTCAGAGAGCTCCTATCTTAGCCTAAAAAGTCCTAGCTGGGAGTCTTAGAAAAAAAGTGATTTAGAAAACTTCTTAGAGCAACTTTGAGTAAGGAAAGTACAAAACCCTTTATCGTAGTGAGGGGGCGTGGCCGACCCCGTTGCTAGGGATGATGCAGCAGTTCAAGGACTGTGATTGGTTGATAAAAAATAACCTCTGCAAAGGTCTTAATGCGCTTTTTGTGAAAACTGAACACATGATAATAGAACAGACAGTAAAATCATAATGTTTGTATATAATGAAATTGTACAATCATGACTACAGGCTACTTCATGCAAAGTTTCTGTTATAGGCGAAAAAGTTATAAAGTTAATTAAACAGCCAAATGTTGAAAATGTGTCTCCTTTTGAAACAACCAATTTCCACAAAGTAGTTAGTACGTATATTTAAGTTCTCACATTTATTTACCGTACTGATTTTATTACTTGTGATGCGTTTCTGATTGATGGGAGCAAAATGTTTCAGCTTTTACCAGTTTACATGATCACAGG
>QNUK01001327.1:27500-75363 GCA_013621035.1 Clarias magur
CACACTACACACACACACACACTACAACACATTACACACACACACACACACACAGCACATTACACACACACACACACACTAACACCATTACACCACACACACACAGGCACACACACTACACAGACACACACACAACAACACACACATTACACACACACACACACACACATTACACGACAAGTAGAAATGTTTGACCACCATGACCATAACATCATCATCATCATCATCATNCACACACTACACACACTACACACACTACACACACACACACTACACACACTACACACACACACACTACACACACACACACTACACACACACACACACACACATCCAGGCGTTTATAGTCTTCACTGTGATCAGTTGACCAATAGTATCTCTTTAGCTCGTGCATTAAGTGAGCCAAGTATTATAATCCCCCTAAACACAGAATAATCTAAATGTGATTGCATGACACATTTTTATGTTTCCATGCATGAGACACACACTTTGTGCACAGTGAAAGTGGGATCTTGGTAAGAGTGCTCCTAACCACTCGTAAACTTGAGTGAGAGAAGAGCAGAAATAAGAAAACGCTGGTGAAATGCCAGAAAGCACGGCGGCCCGAGTTCACGTAAAGTTTCTCTTTAGTCTCGGTTGTTCTGCATACTGCGTTACTGGACGGAGATGTTTGTCATTAACCTTCCATCCAGTTAAATCTTTTCCCCTCGTTACTGTCATTATGTTTATGTTACATTAACAGTCGAAGGGTGAAACAGAATCAGCGCATCAAACACTGTGTAACTGCGGCCGAAACGATTCCTCAAGGAACTCACGAAACTCAAGCAATCATCTGTGCAAATCCTTTACACCTCAGCTTCGTTTAATCCAGTAAACTGTATGCAGACCAACGTTTCACAGACATCAGGTGACTCGTGTCGTGAAGAAAAAGGTTTGTTTAAATGCCAGGATGCAAAATAGAAAAAGAAAAAATTCAGAAAGAAGGAATCATGTTGTGAAGAACACTGTACAGTGTGTCTCCTGCAAAACCCAACCAAGTTACAACATTAGTACAACGTTCAAGCGTCACGTCGGTACAGACAGAAGATCTGACCACCCACAGGGGTAAAAGCGCTCGGTCCGGTTAGAACCGCTCGGGCCGGCCGAGATGTCGCTTAGTGAAGAACGTAAATCAATATGGCTGCTAGTTTTGGTGTCCTTAAGAATATAATCACAGAAAATAATATACTGCAGTTTATGAAGCCTCTCTTTCTCTCTCTCTCACACACACACACACACACACACACACACAATATCAGCTAAAAAAATACACACACACACGCGCGTGTGCACATTAAGGGACGGTGCTCTACAGCGTGTTAAGGCTTTGAATTACTAATCGGCAGGTCAGTAGTTCGAGCCCCTGCGCCACCAGGTGCTGCAGTTGGGGTCGCGGTCACACTTCACCCTTAACCCCGTCTGCTCCAGGGGCGTCGCTAATGGCTGACCCTTTTAACACGAAGCTGGGAATTTCAGTCTACAGTAATGTATATGTGAGGACTTTCAGATAAACAAATAATACACACTATTACATTAACATTAATAAGTTTGTATTTTCTTGTTTATATGATATGAAGTGAAAAAAACATTTTAACTTAAACTCCATCTCTAATTCACCACAGGACAAACCCCAGTCACACATCTCATACACACACTGTTACACACACACACACGCACGCACACGCACGCACGCACACACGCGCACACACACACGCACACACACACGCACACACACGCACACACACACACACACACGCCCACGCACACACACACACACTTTAGGAAAAACAGCAACAGCTACATCCACCCTGCCTTACTAATAGACACGTGAATCTCCAGTCGATACGATATTATCCGGATTCTCAGGTTCTATAAATATGGTGATTTTATAAACATCTTGACTTGATATTTACATTTTCACATGATTTTATTACAATTTTAATCCTTTAAATAAGTTTGATGAGAATGTAGCATGTTCTTTATAACATTCGTTTTCTCACTTACACACAAGTGCAGCGTTTAAACACTACAAACTAACTACGTTTAACTTTTAACTGTAATTTAAACTAAACACAAAGCTACATGGTTACTGATCAGCGCGTATTTCTGTCAACCGCCATAATAGTTATTTCTAAACAAACTTGGCAAATTGACACACAGGATGAAAATGCGTGAATGGTTTCGAGAGAGCGCCACCTGTAGGAGTATAAAGAAGTCTTTGGCGTCTCTACTCGATAGCACAAACAAATGCACACATACACACAGCAGAATTCATCGTTCAGTGTTTGCTGTAGACCCCTACAATATGTAGCTATAGAGTAACGCTGTGTTGTGTGTGTTGAGATTAAAGGTCTGGGGCCGTCGCAGGGGACTTTCAGATTGGGGGCGTGGCCTACTTAGGTTTGGGAATGGCTGCTGTATATGCAGACGCTACACCATGTGGTGCACTAAGCAGCTGAGGCTATACGGAGGGGATGTACAGTATGAAGAGCTCAGCCGCGTGATGGCGGAGGTTCCCAGCCGTTCCCTGGCCTGCTGCAGTGACTTTCACGGCTCCTGTAGTATCTCTCCTCCTCCACGAGGGAAGTGAACAGGTGACCCTGACGATGACGGTGGACATTGGTGTTCACCCCTGTCAGAAGCCTTCATTACCAGACAGGGTACCACACTGGGCTCTGAATCTCTGCACATTCAGATCTCTGTAACAAAGCCCATCATTAACAGAACTATATTCCTCCGAATGCCGTGTTTCAGTCATCAGCTGCTACTGCTGCTTAGTTGGTTTAGTTATGTTCAGATGATCATTTTTATTCTTTTATTAAGAAACTGCAAATTGAGTTTCTCTCTTTCTTCTCAACTCCAAAATGGTTTACTTTCCTACCAAAGACAGTTCTGTGGTCTTTATGTTGATTTTTGTTTATTAACAAACGAATGCAGCCTTCACAGGTTTAAAGCAAGATGAGATGTTCAGAGTTATTTCCTGTGTGGAGACTCAGTCTGACGGATCTCACCTGTGGGACAAGGGACGTCTGTCAGTCCTTCTGTACTTCTGATATTTATGAAAAATGGGTGCGTTGAAACAAAAGATTGATGTATTCTGAGTTATCATTTAATAATCATCTTTTCATTTTAAATCTAAATGTATTTTTGCTAATCTATACCAAAAGTAAGTAAATAAATAAATAAATAAATTGGCCTTGAATTCCTTCAGAGTGAACTGCAGATAAATTTGAATAAACACAACTGAAAAAGTATAATATAATTGTTAGGAACCTCCACTAGAGGTCACTGTTCATGTCTGCTTGTTTGTTTGGTCTGTTCTGTTGGGCATTCCTTTTTGTTTTAGATATTGGTATATATATATATGTTTTGTATATTTATATTACAAAAGTTTATATTTGGTTTATGTTTTGTATATTTATATTACAAAAGTTTATATTTGGTTTATGTTTTGTAACCTTTGTTTTCAGAGGGCTCTAGTTTTGTTTTCTTGATGTTCCTTGTGTCTGTGGATTCATGGAGCTGCTCTGTTCAGTGTGTAGTTAGGCTGTGTCTCCTCCTGTGTCCTGTGTAAGTACTGTTCTGTCTTCTGGTTTATTTTCCTTGTATGTGTAGCCACATGAGGGCTTAGCCATTAGCAGGGTTAGCCCCTAGTAGGGTTAGCCTCCAGTAGGCTAACCTCTAGTGGGATTGACTGCTAGTGGTTCTGGTCACTAGTAGGTTAGCCGCTAGTTTGGTATAGCCCCATGTGTGCCCTGCCTTTTGTCTTCCGGTCCCCTAGGTCAGTACTAACACCATTAGCCACTAACCCGGTTAGGTCAGCCTCCAGTGTCCCCAGTACAACATGTAGCTACTAACCTCACTAACCCTGCCAGTCTAGTTCCTGTCCAGCCCTGTCTCCTGTCCAGCCCTGTCTCCTGTCCAGCCCTGTCTCTCCAGTCTCTGTGCCCCCAGTCCTGCCTCTCCATCTTTAGTTCCAGCCACGTCCTGTCCAGTCTTGTCTCTAGTTCCCCTATGTGTCTCTAGTTAGCTCCAGCTCCATGTTTCCTCATCCCTAGTTCTGTCAGTTCCCTGTATCAGCTCCTAGTTCCCATGTCAGCTCCTGCTTCCCTGTGTTTAGTTCTTGTCCCTGTGTTTTTCCTGAGCCCTAGTTTTAGTTTGAGTTTGTTGTTTTAGTTTCTTTGTTCATTTGTCTGTTTTTGAGTTGTGTTTAAAATAAAGGACTATTACTGTTGAACCCCTCTGCCTTCATGCCTACCTTTATACCCACGGCAACAACATCAGCCGGTCTAGGCACTACAACCTGCTAGACCCATGACAATAATAATATATCCTCTAATATAATATATTATAATTATTATTATTGTATATAATGACTATTATTATTAACACATATATAATGACTGACTCATTTTATTCTGCGTTTTACTATATTTCTATCTGTTGCTCATTAATAAGATTAACGAGCAGCCTGTTGCTCAGGCGTCTTGGGGATTCACCACTGTGTACGCCATTATCAACTCCGTCATTCCCGACAGGACGCTGCACCCTGCGTAGTGATCCGTCTCACTCTAATTAGCAGGCATAAAAATGTCTTCCACATGTTGGGGTGTCGGACTCAGTAACATGTTCAGTCAATCTAACGCTAAGCCAATGAATTCTGCAGCCTGCTTCAGTCCTTCTTTCTTTTTACCAAAAAAGACCTAGCGAGTTGTAGGAAGGCTAGTTGAGTCCTGAATGCACTGCACCTCAGTGGGGGATGATCAGTCAGGTACAATAGTCTCTTAATGTCCCTGTCCATCAGGGGAGACAGGTCCATCTGCATTCATCGATAAAATAGCCATAACATCACAAAATGGCTGAAGGCTAGAACCAGCCCTACTCTTGGAAGGAAAACTAAGCATCTGAAGCAAAGCCTGAGATATTTAATAGAGGCGCTGCGATCGATCGGTCGCCGATCATAATCGGCCGATAAGCGCTTCGGGACGATTGAGCGGCAGTCTCTAAAATGGCCGATCGAGAGAAGCCGATCAGATGACACAAAACTCGCGGGATATATTTTTTTTTGCGCGCTGCTAAAATGGCTTAATCGGCCTGGCAATTCTACGTGTTGTGTAACAAGACAATTCCTCGAGGCGGGAAGTAGCCAAAGCATTTTAACTCCACGAACCTCATCAGACATTTGAAGGTTCGTCACGTAAAGGAACACGAGCAGTTTACATGAGCAGTATACATTTGTCAAGCTCTAAGCTCTTCCCAATTACTAACCAAGCACAAGCAAGTTGACGTGTCGCTCATGTTGCTTGCCAATAAATACAGTTATAATTGTAATTTCAATACTTAAACTATATCCAACAACAATTTAAATGAATAAATAATGCTACATGATAAGGTTTCGAGTAGATCCTGTAAACGGTGATCGGTATCGGCCGATACAGCTTCTAGTGATTGGCCCCAAAAATCCTGATCGGAGCAGCTCTAATATTTAAATCACCACGCAACAGGTTGTATGGAAATGCCATCCTTGTGTAATTCAGGTTGTGGAATACGCAGAGTAAAGGAGACAATGCTGAGAATAAAAGTCGCACTGCAGGAGAGACGAGAGATATGTGCTGCTTACAGATCAGAAATGAAAACTTACACAATATAAGCTCATGGACATACTGTGGAAACTGCCGTTGTGAATGATGGCTAACACAGGCTAGCAATGCTAACTCAGAACCCAAAACCCAAAGGTTGTCACAGAGTGCTATAATAAACCCTTATGGCATATCAAAACACACTCATCACAGCAGACTGGGTAAGAAAATGCAATTCCCAAGGTTACCTATCGTTCCAACTGTCACAACCGCTAGTGCTAGAGCTTGCTTTGGTGTACAAGCCCGACATGTAGGAGAAAAGGAGGGGAAAGAAGCTTCAAGACATCACAATTTAGTGCAAATTCTGTCATAGAGACATTGAGTTTTCTGAAGGCTGAACTTAAGGAGGCTGAACAAAGGGCTCCTCCCACCACGACTGAATATTACTGATGACGAAGTAGAACGTTTGGTATTAAACAGAGTTCACCAAAACCCCCTAAAATCTCTGTAATAACAACAATAATAATAATAATTATTATTATTATAACGTAGTAATGATGAGGTATTTAGGAACATTTGAGTTTATGGAATGTTTTTCTCTTTCGCTCTTTTTGTCTACAACCTTCTCTCTCTCTCTCTCTCCTCATGATTTCTCTCCTGTGTGTTTATTCTCCTCCATGTGGTGGTGCTGTTGCTCCATCACTCACCGGTCTCGTGCTGCTGTCTGTTGGAGGCATTAGCAGTGTGTGGTGAGGCTGTAGTGAGGGTTGATGGTGATGATGATGGAGGGATCGGGCGGCTTTTTGCCTGATCCGGTTTGTTAGTGGCTCGTGCTGCGCTCTTTAATGTCCAGCGGTTTTGGATATGAGACACGGCCTCCTCGGCGAGCATGCTGTCCCTCGGCGTCACACGGAGCGTCGCCTGCACTTTAAAGTCCTGGGTGTCGTCCGAGTACAAATCTGACACGCGACACTCGTACACACCCTCGTCGTCCTTCCCCACCTGGGACAGGCTGAGCTTGTGGGAGATGGCGTTCCCCTGCACTCGCACCGTCTGAGTCCAACATCACAGGAAACAACGGGAGGAGGAATCAGTGTTAGATCATCACAAACAGCTCTTACACAAAATTATATATGTATATGTGTGTGTGTGTGTGTGTGTGTGTGTGTGTGTGTGTGTGTGCTTTATATTGTTGTAGCACTTCATTGTTTCAGTCCCAGAAAGTGAACTTAAATGAGTTATAATGCTGAAGTATAAAAATGATCGGCCCTATAAATTACTCAGCACAGAGAACTGTGTGTGTGTGAGTGTGTGTGTGTGTGTGTGTGTGTGTGTGTGTCAGCTTCATTTCTTTCATGTTTCAATTTTGCACTCTTTCCCCAAATTCAAGGTTACATGAAGATATCATTCAACAATTTATAACTATGCCAACCTGCATAGTTTTTGGTTGCCATAGTAACTTTGAAACCATCTTTGATTAAAATCCCAGTTTCTGTACACTTACACTGATCTTAGTGGCCTCTCGTGGAACAACCTGTAACATAAACAACATACACAGTGAAAATCTACAACACAGCATGGACAATTCATAACACACACAAAGGGCAAGAAAGTTGTAGCATTTGGCTTTATAAAGAAATCATCAATAGATCATAAGATGTGGATCTCTCCATAATACTGTTGAATCTGTCCATTGTTTTTATAATATGAACAATATAATGAGTTTATGTATGACTGAGGGGTTAGTGTAAAAGACTAAAGGTCCATTGTAGGGCTGAAGGGCTTAGTCACGAAAAGAGGTAGTGTAAAAGTAAAGCGGTCATTTTCTAGATGAAGGTAAGGATGTTAGTGTACAAGTGGAGGGATTAGTGCACGGCTGCAGGGGTTAGTGTGGGGTTAGAGAGGTTAGAGATGGGCCAGAAGGGTTGGTGTAAGAAGGAGGGCTGAAGAGGTAAGTGTGGGGTATAAGGAGTTATTGGAGGATTGAGGGGGTTCGTGTAGGACTGGGCGAGTTTCTGTATTGATTAAGGATGTATGTATGTAGTAATGTAGAAAGTGAAGAGGTCATTTTCTAGATAAAGGGGTCAATGCAAGACCAATGCTATTTCATTATGGTGTGTGTGTGTGTGTGTGTGTGTGTGTGTGTGTGTGTGTGTGTGTGTGTGTGTTACCTTGGCTCGGTTGCCCGTTTGTGTGTCGTGTGTGTCTCGTGGAGTTGCCTCCTTTAGGTACCACCACTGAATCTCTAGAGAAAACGGAGACATGCCAACGGCACGAAACGCACAGGGCATCTCCACGTCCTCACCCTCACACACACTCACATCACTGGGCACTTCAGTGAAGGCAGCTAGAATACATATTAATATTAACTCAATTACATCACAACTATGTTAATCACGTGTGTGTGTGTGTGTGTGTGTGTGTGAGATAAACACGTTTCCTTTAGTAGAAAGAGACATAAAAAGAGCCACAGCACAGTTGTTGGTGTGTGTGTGTGTGTGTGTGTGGTGTGTGTGTGTGTGTGCGCGCTCACCCTCTCCGTACAGCAGTAACGGTGTGTTCAGGATCAGACAGTAAAGTCTCCGCAGCTCCATTGTAAGACGCGCGCGCGCAGCCGCTTTATTTCCTCATGCCGGTGATTCTCTTTGATCCTCGCGCGCTCTCATCCCGTGTTATAGATCCTCGGCCCCGGTGTGCGCGTGCACGCGGCGGCGGTAACACTCCGTGCTGACAGCTTTAATCACCGTAATAATCACAAGAACGATGAGAGTAATCCAGTGTCGCGCGCAGGCTCGTGCTAACCCCCGGTGCGCTGGATATCCGGTGGGAATGTCACTCCGCTGCGCGCGGGTTTATGTCCGCCCATCACACACACACACACACACACACACACACACACAGTAAATAAAAGAACACAGAACACACCACGACTCGACGCCCTCGCAGGTCCGCTAACAGACAGGGACGCGCGCGCAGCTCCAGTATTATAACACAGCGGCTGCTGGCGCGCGCACTCTCTCTCCCCGCGCGCGCGCGCGTGTGTGTGTGTGTGTCAGGTGTCCTCTCTCTCCCCGCGCCCCGCACGCGCTCCTCCCCTCTGGAGCTCACACTATCCGGAGCGCGCGCTGACTCCCGACTGCAGCAGCAAGAAAAACTAAAAAGATTCTGTCCTACATTATACATGAGCACGAGCTCCTCCTCCTCCTCCTCCTCCTCCTGGGTCAGAACCGGGCCGCACCGGGAGTCTGCAGTGGTTATAGGACAGGAACAGGCAGGAAACCTCTCGTTCACTTCCATTCACACACACACACACACACACAGTCTTATGCAAAAGTTTGGGCACCCCTTGAAGATTAACAGATTTTGGTGATTTTTTTTTCTATTTTCTATAAAGATGTTAACACAGTCTCTCTTGGAAATGGAAGAATTTACAAAAAAAAAATTCTGCAAACATTGGTGCATAGTTACTTCTTATGCCATAAATTGAACAACTATATATATATTATTATTATTATTATTATTATTATTATTATGGCACTGTGTAAAAGTTTGGGCACCCTAAGAGTTCCAGAGTCTCAGACTCTTTTTCGAAGGTTTCAGACCGTAATCAGCTGGTTAGATCTGATGCACGGCAACAGCTGTCATTAGTAAACGCCAATTTCAAAGCTTTACAAATACTTTGACTCTTGTGCTCACACTTGTAGTCACTCAACCACCATGGGTTCCTCTAAGCAGCTGTGTAAGACTCTGAAAATGAAAGTTACTGATGCCCACAATGCAGGAGAAGCTACAAGAAGATAGCAAAGCGTCGTCAGCTTGCAGTTTCCACATGAGAAATGTCATTAAGAGACGGCAGTTCAGGGGAACAGTGGAGGTCAGGATGAGATCTGGAAGACCAAGAAAACTCTGGGAGAGAACTGCTCGTATGCTGGTCAGAAAGACAAAGTAAAACCTGCAGGAAGATTCAGCAGACTCAGGAGTGGTGGTGCAGCGTTCCACAAGACCTTCATGGAAGAGTCAACAGAAGAAAATCCACCGTCAGAAGTGCAACAGAACATCTACAGAAGCCTGATGTGTTTTGGAAACAAGTTCTGTGGACTGATGAAGTTAAAATCGAACTATTTGGCCACAATCAGTAAAGGCATGTTTGGAGAAAAAGAGGAGCAGCATTTCATGAACAGAACAACTATTAAACATGAGGGCGGATCCATCATGCTGTGGGGTTGTGTTGCAGCCAGTGACACAGGAAACACTGCACTTCTACAACAGAACAATGATCCTAAACACACCATGAAATCCACAATGGAAAACCTCAAGAGACACAAGCTGAAGGTTTTGGAACGGCGATCACAGTCCCCTGATTTAAACATCACTGAACATTTGTGTGTAGATGTTAAAAGAGCTGTGTGTGCAAGACCACCAGAGAATATTATAGAACTAGAAGCTTTTTGCAGGGAAGAATGGGAGAAAATCCCAAGAACAAGAACTGAAAGACTTTTAGTGGCTATAAAAAGCATTTGCACGCTGTGATATCTATTTATTTTTGTTCAATTTATGACATAAGAAGTAACTATGCACCAATGTTTGCTGAAAATATTGTGCATTTTTTCCGTTTTCAAGAGAGACTGTGTTCACATCTTTTCAATTAAAAAATCACCAAAATGTGTTATTTATCAAGGGGTGCCTAAACTTTTGCATAAGACTGTAAAGAGTTTGTAGAAATAGTTAAAAACAACAGACTTGCGATAGTATAATGCAAAACCAAAACAAAGGAACAAAAGAAATAAGCTTTTTATCACAATGTAACTTTAGATGGCCTTTCTGTTCCATCAAGTACAAGATTCCAGTCTTATGTCATTGAATGAGCAAGTTCTGACAAAATCTTCACAGGATCAAAAGAAAATTATGCAAATGTGTATGAAATGTGTTAGAAACTGTGTTTAAATCAAAATGATCAGATTGCCCCTGATGAACCGAGGGCGACGGCAACGGAAAAACTCCTTGAGATGGCAATAGGAAAAAAGCTTGAGAGGAACCAGACTGAACAGGGAACCCATTCTATAGGGTCCATCCATGTGCCATCTGGCACATCAGTGACACATACACCTCACCCTGGAGATATAGCCATCGTTTCTGTGGCAGTTACTGTATTTATGGAGTCGGGTTGCCAGCTTAACACCAGATTGTATCTGAGTATCTTTATCTGAGTGAACTGTTAGTGTCTTACGATCCGCCACGCCTACTTCAGATCAAAGGATGCAGGCTGCCCGTCAGTACCGCGTATTATTAAAACTACAGCAGGGGGCGGAGCTCTTTCTTACAAAGCCCCAAAGTTATGGAATAGTCTTCCTGTTAATGTTCGGGACTCAGACACAGTCTCAGTGTTTAAGTCTCGGCTAAAAACCTATTTATTTAGCGCAGCATGTTTGTAAATAGATGAGCCTTAGGTAAAGGAGCAGATCTGGGGGACTCATGGACGTAGAGTATTCTGGTGAACTGCTATGTTTAGATGCTGTCCTCCCCACTCTCATTGTTCACTCAGGTTTGTTGACGGTGAGGTGATTGGTTGCACTTTGCAGCGTCCCTGCTTGCACTTTGCACTAATATACATTCACCTTATACATGTTGACTGTGACCAGACCTAACTGTTATATATCCCTCTCTCCTTTCCCTCTCTCTGTCTCTCTGTCGAGCTACACATGTCGCTCCTGAGTTGCCAGTGATCCAGACCCCTCTGCCCTCTGGACCCGTCTGGGGATGGTTTCCACGAAGACTGTCCTGTCCTCGACTGATGCAGACAGCTGTTCTCTGGGGACCTGTGACTTCAGTTGTTCGATAGCTCAGGACTGGAATCTCCTACAGTCTACCTGAGCCTCCGGGAACAAACTGGACTCCTTTTAATTTAAATTTTGACACATCTCCTGTTACACTGAACTTCCAGTACACATTATTATGCTGATCATTCTCTGCTCTCCGTTATCACCCAGATGAGGATGGGTTCCCTGTTGAGTCTGGTTCCTCTCAAGGTTTCTTCCTATTACCATCTCAGGGAGTTTTTCCTTGCCACCGTCGCCCTCGGCTTGCTCATCAGGGACAATCTTATCATTCTGATTCATACACATTGCATACAAACTTACTTCTTTTTATTGTGTAAAGCTGCTTTGCGACAATGTCAATTGTTAAAAGCGCTATATAAATAAAATTGACTTGACTTGACTTGACTATCAGAGCCCTTGGGGTGAAGGACTTTGCTCAAGGGTCCAATGGTAACAGTCCAGCAGCATCAGGGATCAAACCAGGGAGGCTTCAGGTCCGCAGTCAGAACTGCTGTTCAGAATCACTGAACAACTATACTGTAATGAACACAAGTGACATCTGACAACAGCTGTCTGCATCAGCCGAGGCCAGATTTGTCTTCAATAAAATGGACCCGTCCCCCATTCTCCACACACATCCCAAGTAGACCACACATGCGATGAACTCTTCTACCAGAAGCAGGGCACCAGGACGAGTCAGTCAGGTCCAGGGGGCAGAGGGGGGCAGCTTAGAAGTGACATGTGTAAGCCTGCAATCCTTAAAGCAATGTAAGATAAGTGCAAACAGGATGAACGTCAACAAGCTGAGGTGGTTGTGTTAAAATCATTAGATGGAATGAGGTGAAACAATAAGTAAAGAATATACCTTACAGGCTCTTACTTGTAAACATGAGATCAGTGTGTTGTTTGTGTTCAGAGCCAGAATGGCCTGTTTCCTGACCGCAACAGAGGGAACAGTCCATTGTTGGGGTGGCTGAGGACCTTCACCATCTTTCAGGCGCTCAGTGAAGATAATGCGCTCAGCTGATCGCACCACCGTCTGTAGAGCTCGTCGTGTTGTTGATGTGACGTTGGTGTGATGTTACATGATGTAAACACAGAGTTACTGGAAGCTGGCCACTCTCTCCACTGCAGTGATAGTAGACGGCTGGTAGCTGCTGGACTCCACAGTCACCTGAGTTTTTTATTTAGTTGACATTTATTGTGTCTTGTGTCTTTTCTGGGAAGAGCGTGAATGAGCTGAGTTGGTTCCCTAAATGCCGGACACACAGCTATTGAAACCTGTAGAGAAACTTTGGCCAATCGACCCAAAAGCAGGTTTTGTGGCGGTAAAGGAAACAGCAATTGCATCTCAGGCTGGACCTGGGGACCGCGGGGCTGTGAGGTGCTAATGCTTCAGCTCTGCATGTGCGCCACCCAAATATCAGGCACAACACGTTTCAATTGTACATGAGTGACTGTCACTTTAGGTGATAACTTGTTTATAAGAACTGTGTTGTGGGGAGGGGAGAGGCGATGGTGGTGGGCTTGTGAAGCAGCATTGAAAGGGGGAGGGGTTTAAATGCTACAGCGGTCCACTCGCTCCCACTGACTCCTTAACCCTGATGATTTATTGCTTTGCCATTTGCAGTGATTTTATTGCTTCATCTGTTGCCTTCTGTGAGAGCCAAATGAACTTAACTAAACTGTTTATTTACATAATTTGTTCTTTTTTGCAGCTCTCAGTAATGCTGCTGCTTGACGTCGGCTCGGTTTGACAGAAACACACACTGGATAAGCTTGTCTCATCTTAACCCACACTACAATCTCAGTTCACGCAGCGTCTGAATGGTAACTTACTACATCACGCCGAAAGCACAAATTTCACCAAAAAGGGAAAATAATTCATTTTTCCTATTCCATGTTCATTCACATTTAAATAAAACAGATTAGTCTCACAAGCTAATTTCCGTCACGGCTGCTCAGGTTGGGCCTCTTCTGTTTGTTAAGTCTAACACAATAGAAGAACAAGTGTGTGTTCTGCTATACAAAATATCTCTAACTCGAGCTCCTTCAGGCAGAGAGTCTGTGATCAGCCGAATTATTTCTAAACTCAGAGACGGAATGTTTTCATTGCTGATTTCTTCTCCTTCACACTCGAGTCCCTCTGGGCTCCATTAGGGCACTGATTCAGATCTCTTTTTGTACACACACTACCAGTGGGTCATGTCTCGTTTTTTACTGAAATAGCACCCAGTTTTCTTACTGTGCGTGTTGTGTAAGGCTGTGGCCTCTCATACTACACACCCCTGTGCTCTGTATTCTTTCAGCTACACTGCACACTCACACACTGCACTACTGCGCTGTATTGTGGGGCTCCAGTTTTGCACATATAGCTGTTTACTATAGTATTTTAAAGACACTCAGCATGAAAAATGAAAACAGGAGACTTTTGTTCTGCCTAAATTAGCTGAAAGCGTTTAGGAACATTTGGGCTCTGCGCCATTCTACAGAGGAATGAATTACAAAATGCGAGCTGGATTTGGTTGTTTTGTTGTTGTTGTTTTGGAAGTGTTTATTTTTTCCCCAGAACAAAAATATTGTTGAAGAAATGATGCATCGCACTCCGATTACTGTAATTATTTACATATGAGTGGAATCTAACATCTTCACTTCCATCACTATTTCTGTCATTAATCCACATTACTGCTCCTGGTATTGTTTTTAATGTTCCTAAAACATTTCTCCTTTCCTCAATCACTCACACACAAATCACCAACTGGTGTGTCTCACCACACACTCTACATGCACACTACTCATCCTCGGTGGGAAAGCACCAAATGAGAAGTTCTTTACAATCTATACAATATACCTTTACATTCATTTGCTAGTGCAGCTTAATTCACACACACAGACACACACTGAGACACACACACCCCTCCTTCAGCTGCCTGTCTCCCAATAATGCAGTACTTGTTTTTCCAACGCTGCCTGTGAAAGCGAGAGAGAGAGAGAGAGACAGAGACAGAGAGAGACAGAGAGAGAGAGAGACAGAGAGAGACAGAGGGAGAGAGACAGAGACAGAGAGAGACAGAGAGAGAGAGAGACAGAGAGAGACAGAGGGAGACAGAGAGAGAGAGACAGAGAGAGACAGAGGGAGACAGAGAGAGAGAGAGAGAGACAGAGAGAGAGAGACAGAGAGAGACAGAGAGAGACAGAGAGAGAGACACAGAGAGAGACAGAGAGAGAGAGAGAGAGACAGAGAGAGAGACACAGAGAGAGAGAGACAAAGAGAGACAGAGAGAGACAGAGAGAGAGAGACAGAGAGACAGAGAGAGACAGAGACAGAGGGAGAGAGAGAGACAGAGAGACAGAGAGAGAGAGACAGAGAGAGAGAGACAGAGAGAGAGACAGAGAGAGAGAGACAGCGAGAGACAGAGAGAGAGAGACAGAGAGACAGAGAGAGAGAGACAGAGAGAGACCGAGAGAGAGAGACAGAGAGACAGAGAGAGAGAGACAGAGAGAGAAACAGAGATAGAGACAGAGAGAGAGAGACAGAGATCTTAGCTTGATTTTTGATTCCATTTGGGATGAAGGACAACATTTAAAATCATTTCATAATCACTATTTCCTCACAATGATATAAAACAGTAAAGTGTATGACATCATTAAATACTTGTGCTTTATGCAAATGTGAAGAGATAATTTGTAATAAGTTGTAAGAGTTCTTTATACTCCCCCTTGATGCTTCCCTGATGGCATAGAGCATGTTAAAGTCTACCTGAGTCTCCAGGAACAAACTGGACTCCATATGAACTTAAACACGTCTCCTGTTCTACTGAACTTCCAGCCTCCTAACACACAGTATGAGTGCAGAACAATCCCTGCTCTCCGTTATCACCCAGATGAGGATGGGTTCCCTGTGCAGTCTGGTTCCTCTCAATGTTTCTTCCTGTCACCAGCTCAGGGAGTTTTTCCCTCGGGCTCGTTGATCAGGGACAAACTGATCATTCTGACTCACACACACTCACACACACTCACACACACTCACATCTCATACACACCTCCATTTTTTTCTTTTGTAAAGAATTTTGATTGTGTAAAGCTGCTTTGCGACAATGACAATTGATAAAAGTGCTATAGAAATAAAATTTTATTGGATTGAAATTTCCAGAAAAAGTGTTTCTGGGAGCATAAGGAATCTTTTTTTTTTTTTAGCTTTTGAGTGTGTGTAATCAAAGCTAAAGTCACTTGAATCTTGGAGTATTTTTTTGCCCACCAAATGTTTAAGACAGCAGGAATGAAGCTACAGTAGGAGTCTACACTAAGCTTGAAACACAGTAAACGTACTAACTGGACATGAGGCTGCAGACGGAGGTGCACTTCCTCCTGGATGAAAACATGAGACCTTCACCTCCGAATTCCAAACCGAGCCGAGTGAACCTGCCATCTTCCCATTTGTACTACATCCTGTTTCTACTGTCAGAGAGTCACTTCAATTATTTATAAGTGAGGTTTAACTTTGTGGATGCAGCCACAATTCTGTACATACTTAAGAGCATGTATACACACACACACACACACACACACACACACACACACACACACACACAGATAAGATCATGTATTACCCTGAGTCACTGAACTTCACCATAAATGTTGATTAATTATATGACTGAAACTCAGGAACTTTTCACTTCCGCTGTTTACAGAAATAAAACCACAGACAGATGACAAGATAAACAAATCTGGGTCGGCGTGCTTAAAGATTTTTATACTCAAGCAGTTAAATGGTAAAAAGCAGTTAGTGAAGATTGGAAAAACGTACTGGACGTGATGTGTGACTGTCGCGCTGCTACATGGCAATGATAATCCCGAGCGGATAGAGCCGAACAAAGATCAGTCCTGAGATCAGTCCTGAGATCAGTCCTAAGATCAGTCCTACTTTCTGGAACCTTCTAAAGTTCAGAATCTTCGTTAGTAAGGAAAGCACTTTTGGGTTTAATGGGTTGTTCAAAAAGAAATATTTTGAAAAATCAAGAACCCATGTTCATCTGAAAACACCGTAAAAGGTCACAGCTTTGGACGCCTCGTCTAATTCAATGTTTTCTTTCAACATTCTAGAACAATGCCGGATGTTTTTTTAAACTATGAAAATAACACATATGTCATTAGATAATTAGCTGTTATTTTAAGACACTAAGTATCATCAAGTGTTTGTAAACCCCATCGAGCTCCATGATGAAACCGTCCCTCCTGAAGACCTTCCCAGAAGGAGCAGATCTACATCTCAATATCAGCTGTTCAGAGGAGATTATTGTGTGTTTTATATAAACGTCCTCAGTGTTGTGTTACAGTGTAGAGAGATAAACATCAGGAACGATGGAGTTAGAGAGGGGTGCACAAACTTGACTAGTAGTGTGTGTCATGTGACGCAGGCCAGCTCAGACATGACTCCCAAAAACAGCAATGAGTTTTAAAAATGTATTGAATTATATGAATAATAATAGAATTTATTTATTATATAAAATATTGTTTGCAACAATATTCATTTATGTTTAGAATATCTGTTCTTGAAAACATCTCCACAGACTGAGAACCTTATAGCTGTCCAATAAAAAGCTGATGTCATATAATAATGCACAGTATCATGGAACAGTGTTAACAGTCGGGATTTTAAAAAAAGACTTGAGACGATGTTAAATGAGATAATTCCCGCTCCTGCGCAGCTGCCTTGTGCACCACTGAAGAGGGTAAAGCGGTGTGTCGGTGTGAAGCGCTGCACGGAGCTCGGCTGTAGAGAAATCACAGCTGGCCGCAGGCGAGTGAGATATCAGTATTTTCACTCCTGATTAAATTTAACACCCATCCATGAAGTTCATCTCTCTATTGATTTTGCCTCAGGTGGACGAGCGCCTGCCGAGGCTCCGAGAGGAGCGGCTGAAGGGATGCTGCGGTGGTGTCTCGCCTGCGTTACTGCTCTGACTTCCTGCGGATATTTTAGCTCTACTTTGTGATTTCCAAAGCTCCTCTGTTCCGTCACATCGTAGCTTTGTGATCGAGGACGATGGCTGGAGGTGTGCGGGTGCCTGCGCATGGCCGTGGCCCTCAGCTCCAAATGATTGCATATTCTTATCTTCTTTATAAAATGAAGGTAAAGCGTTTCTTCTAGGTTGTTTTAGGCTTGGAGTGTTTGAAACCGATTAGCAGTTGATTATTGAACACTGATCATTTGAATGGTTTATAACAACTTCTGAGGGACTTGAACATTCTCTCAGCAGCAGCACTGATAATTATTGCAATTTTCCAGAAGACAGAATGAAAGAGAGAAAATGACATTTTAAAACTTATCAGCCTTCAGACTAATAAAGCACACTGACCTTCAGCTGAACCGACTCTTACCCACAATTCAGTGCAAAGAAAGGACATGCACTTGACCCCAACAAATCAGCACATCTTAATGGACTCTATTAGAAAAGTCATTAAAAATAAATAAGACATCTTTTGACCAAAATGAACTCATTTCATATTGTATTGTAGAATAATAAAAAGTCTGTGTGCCATCTGTCTTACTCACACACTCGTCCCTCGCAGAGACCTGCCGAACTCACACCTCTGCCTCACTCTCAAACCCCTGAACAACACCCCGCCCCCCCCCCAGTGATTGACTGATGGCACATAGTGATGGAAACTACAAAAATTTAAATGTCTTACTCTCACATCTGTCTTACTCTCACACCTGTCTTACTCTCACACCTGTCTTACTCTCACATCTGTCTTACTCTCACACCTGTCTTACTCTCACACCTGTCTTACTCTCACACCTGTCTTACTCTCAGATCTGTCCCTCTTCTCACACCTATCTTACTCTCACACCTGTCTTACTCTCACACCTGTCTTACTCTCACATCTGTCTTACTCTCACACCTGTCTTACTCTCACACCTGTCTTACTCTCACATCTGTCCCTCTTCTCACATCTGTCTTACTCTCACACCTGTCTTACTCTCACACCTGTCTTACTCTCACACCTGTCTTACTCTCACACCTGTCTTACTCTCACATCTGTCCCTCTTCTCACACCTGTCTTACTCTCACACCTGTCTTACTCTCACACCTGTCCCTCTTCTCACACCTGTCTTACTCTCACACCTGTCTTACTCTCACACCTGTCTTACTCTCACATCTGTCCCTCTTCTCACACCTGTCTTACTCTCACATCTGTCTTACTCTCACACCTGTCTTACTCTCACATCTGTCTTACTCTCACACCTGTCTTACTCTCACATCTGTCTTACTCTCACACCTGTCTTACTCTCACATCTGTCTTACTCTCACACCTGTCTTACTCTCACACCTGTCTTACTCTCACATCTGTCTTACTCTCACACCTGTCTTACTCTCACATCTGTCTTACTCTCACACCTGTCTTACTCTCACACCTGTCTTACTCTCACATCTGTCTTACTCTCACACCTGTCTTACTCTCACATCTGTCTTACTCTCACACCTGTCTTACTCTCACATCTGTCTTACTCTCACACCTGTCTTACTCTCACACCTGTCTTACTCTCACATCTGTCTTACTCTCACACCTGTCTTACTCTCACATCTGTCTTACTCTCACACCTGTCTTACTCTCACACCTGTCTTACTCTCACATCTGTCTTACTCTCACACCTGTCTTACTCTCACATCTGTCTTACTCTCATTACTCTCATAAGCTTGACTTGACTTGACTTACCGTGGAATCAGCCTGCTGTCCATCGTCGGCAAGGTTTTCACCAAAATAACAAGGCTGCAGACCAGCTGCGAAGTGCAATCAGGATGCCGTCCGCATTGGGGTTGCGTCGATCAAATATTCACCATCCGACAACTGACGGATGAAAGAGTCAGATGCGGGAAGCGGACTGTCATGAATTTCAAATCTGCTTTCGACTGTGTGCACCTGTGGAGAGCACTGGACGCCGAAGATCATCAGGCTTCTCCAGGCTCAATACAATGGATCAGCAAGCAGAGTACGCATCCAGAACGAGCTCTCTGAGGGCTTCTCCATCCAAACTGGAGGTCGCCAGGGTGATGTAGGGTAGACAGCCTTCCAGGGCAAGCGTGGAGTCCAGTACGAGCAGAATGACCTCTTTACAGACCTGATGTTCGCCGACGATAGCTCCATGCTTGCTGATGCTGACGCTCAAGCTACTGGCATCCTATTCCACATAGCCACCGTCGCCAAGTCTAATGGCCTGAAGCTCAATGCAAAGAAGACTGAAGTTATGACCACAGATGGTTCTCCAGCAAAGGTCTACCTTAACAAGGTCCAAATCGAGTAGGTCCAAAAATTCTAAATCGAGTAGGTCCACTTATTCTGATAAGTGATTCTAATCACTTGTGCAGGAGAAAGTTGTGGCATCATCAAATGGAGATCCACAACAGAAGCAGTCAGGCAACGGCAGCGTTTGCATCACTCAGATGGTGCCTTTGGAAAATAAACAATATTACAACCAAAACCAAAGTTTGAAAAAATTGAGATAATCACACACTCATCATCAGAAGCAGCAGAAGCTCACTGGCACACAGTCAGCAGTTTCACGTTCAGCAGCATCGCAAATGATTTCTCGACTGTTGTTCCTGAAGAGACTCCAGACTTCAGCATGAACAAACACCTCTGTAGAGGCCTTTCACCACTTCACCATGGAGAGTCAAAGTGTAAAGTGTATGAAGAATCATGGTGACTTTATTCATGCCAGAAAGAGTGTATTCGGTATTCAGTAATGAAGGCTTGTCCAGTGGACGCTGTGCATGATGGGAGCATCACTTCACGTCCTCCACTTCTCACACTGACTCGGCCATCACGCTGGAATAGGACCAGTCTGGACTCATCAGTGGTTTTCTTATGGACACACAGCTGTTTATTCCCAAATCCTGTGAGTTCAGTGTGTGTGTGTGTGTGTGGAAATGTTCTTACTTTCACTATTAAACACTGGACATTTAACCTCACCAGGTTCTGCTCTGTCCAGTTGAATAATGTCCCGTAATGTCTCACACAGATCGTAACCCAGTTCCAGACATTTCAGCTTTGTCTCACTAGTTGTTGTCTTTGCTTGATGCAGGACAATAATGTGGTTCTTTAGTTAGAAATAAACGAACTGTTCCAGCTGAAATGTTTATTAATCACTTCAGTAATTATATATAATAAAGTATTTGCTTATTTAAATCTAAATGTTGGTTTTTATGTTGTGTTTTATGTAGTTTATAAAAGGTTTATTTATCTTCCTTTGACCGTGTATTTGTACATTTAATGCACTTCCTATTATTGTTGATGTTTTTGTCTTGTTCCTGCTTTATGGTATATATTTTGTTGTTGGATAAGGATTTATTTTGAAGGCTTTGAGTTCACGATACGCCGCACTTACACTGCAGTAAATCTGGACTGACTGATCTGATTAAACGCTCCGTAATCAGAACTCACAGTGTAACTGCAGAGAGGTGAAGCTGAAAGCCGAACAGCACTTAACTCGTGGGGGTATTTTCTGCTCAAGTTGCCGGCAGACACACACACACACGCACACACACACACGCACACACACACACGCACACACACACACACTGGATTATCTGGTTCCTCTAATGAGCTACTTATCTGTGACTGTAGGATACAGAATCAGGACGAGACGCCGCTGCAAACGTGTCACTTCCTATGTGGAATACATGGACACTTCATTTAATTATTTGACTCACTTTCTGTCTTCTTCTGTGTGTGTGTGTGTGTGTGTGTGTGTGTGTGTGTGTGTGTGTGTGTTGGCCTTCTAAGTGAAGGCCATGAGTGATTTGCTATTGTTCAGAAAAGATTAACAGAGGAACAGCCCTGTTGGCCCCGTCGTAGTTGCCATGGTGTTTAATTTCTCCAGCATGTAATGAAACTGTGTGGACAGAAAGTCTCCATTTCAGAGGAGTCAAATTACTGCAAGGAAAAAGAGTTAAGAACTGACCAATGCATTATTAACACCGAGAAGGATATGAATTAGGAGTGTGATGTCAATGTGATGTGTGTGTGTGATGTGTGTGTGATGTGTGTGTGATGTGTGTGTGATGTGTGTGTGTGTGATGTGTGTGTGTGATGTGTGTGTGATGTGAGTGTGATGTGTGTGTGATTTGTGTGTGTGATGTGTGTGTGTGTGATGTGTGTGTGATGTGTGTGTGATGTGAGTGTGTGATGTGTGTGTTAGATGTGTGTGTGTGATGTGTGTGTTATGTGTGTGTGATGTGTGTGTGATGTGTGTGTGTGATGTGTGTGTGTGATGTGAGTGTGTGATGTGTGTGTGTGATGTGTGTGTGATGTGAGTGTGTGATGTGTGTGTGATGTGTGTGTGTGATGCGTGTGTGTGATGTGTGTGTGTGATGTGTGTGTGATTTGTGTGTGATGTGTGAGATGTGTGTGTGATGTGAGTGTGTGATGTGTGTGTGATGTGTGTGTGATGTGTGTGTGTGATGTGTGTGTGTGTGTGTGTGATGTGTGTGTGATGTGTGTGTGTATGTGTGTGTGATGTTGTGGTGTGTTATTGATGTGTGCTGTGTGTGATGTGTGTGATGTGTGTGTGATGTGAGTGTGATGTGTGTGATTGATGTGTGTGTGTGATGTGTGTGTGATGTGTGTGATGTGTGTGATGTGTGTGTTATGTGTGTGTGATGTGTGTGTGATGTGTGTGTGATGTGTGTGTGATGTGTGTGATGTGATGTGTGTGTGTGTGTGATGTGTGTGTGATGTGTGTGTGTCTGATGTGTGTGTGATGTGTGTGTGTGATGTGTGTGTGATGTGTGTGTGTATGATGTGTGTGTGTGATGTGTGTGATGTGTGTGTGATGTGAGTGTGATGTGTGTGATTGATGTGTGTGTGTGATGTGTGTGTGATGTGTGTGATGTGTGTGATGTGTGTGTTATGTGTGTGTGATGTGTGTGTGATGTGTGTGATGTGTGTGTGATGTGTGTGATGTGATGTGTGTGTGTGTGTGATGTGTGTGTGTCTGATGTGTGTGTGATGTGTGTGTGTGATGTGTGTGTGTATGATGTGTGTGTGTGATGTGTGTGATGTGTGTGTGATGTGAGTGTGATGTGTGTGATTGATGTGTGTGTGTGATGTGTGTGTGATTTGTGTGTGTGATGTGTGTGTGTGTGTGATGTGTGTGTGATGTGTGTGTGATGTGTGTGTGATGTGTGTGTGTGATGTGTGATGTGTGTGTGATGTGTGTGTGTGATGTGTGTGTGATGTGAGTGTGATGTGTGTGATTGATGTGTGTGTGTGATGTGTGTGTGATTTGTGTGTGTGATGTGTGTGTGTGTGATGTGTGTGATGTGAGTGTGATGTGTGTGTGATGTGTGTGTGTGATGTGTGATGTGTGTGTGTGATGTGTGTGTGTGATGTGTGTGTGTCTGATGTGTGTGTGATGTGTGTCTGATGTGTGTGTGATGTGTGTGTGTGATGTGTGTGTGATGTGTGTGTATGATGTGTGTGTGTGATGTGTGTGATGTGTGTGTGATGTGAGTGTGATGTGTGTGATTGATGTGTGTGTGTGATGTGTGTGTGATTTGTGTGTGTGATGTGTGTGTGTGTGATGTGTGTGTGATGTGTGTGTGATGTGTGTGATGTGAGTGTGATGTGTGTGTGATGTGTGTGTGTGATGTGTGATGTGTGTGTGTGATGTGTGTGTGATGTGTGTTGTCGGTGGCATTCCTCCCAATCCCAAACACATCACACATCACCATGGCGACCGTCGTCCTCCTCCATTTAGGTGCCTAATAGAGATCAGAGAAGATGGAAACACAGTTCCTGAATAATTTATTGAATTGTGAAACCACTTCACAGGCATTTCTTTACTCTGTGATGCATTTTTAAAGAATCACAAACAGAAGATTTATTATTAACAAAATTCATTTCTAAGGATTGAAGATGTTTATTTGGTTTATTTTCATTTTGTTTCATATCAGAAAGTCATTCAGGTATAAAACACACAGATAATAAAAACTCACAATCAGGTCATTAAGACGAGTCGCACCTGCACATGACGCATCAGTCTTTTAAAGTCCTAATGACTGGTGGATACTGTGTGTGTGTGTGTGTGTGTGTGCTGTGATGATTCTAACGACCTTACCCAGCATAAACACCTCCAGGAACACTACGATCCTCAGATTTCAGAAATTGTAATTAAATCTGAATAAAGAGCCGTGAGAAGGAAACATGGTGCACATCTCCAACACTTCCATCACAGCAGGAGAACCGGATGAACCCATCACCTGCTGATCCTGCATCATTATAGCCCATCACTAACCGGAAGTGACGCATGAGTTCCCTCTCTTCTTTAAACATGTTTAAATCTCATGACCTTCACTAGTGTTGTGAGTTTATGAACATGTTTCGTTTCTACTAAAAGGTGTAACATAGTGGGTGGAGCCTATGCAAATAAGTGAATTTCTTTGATGCAATAAAGCTGAGCAGACCCAGCGAGGAACAGAGTGTTTGAGCCGATCATCAGGAGGTTGTGAGTTTGCTCCCACAGTCAGGAGTCACAGGAGCAAACAGGCTCTTGGTGTGGGAGGGGTTACCTCTCCTGTTCCTGTCTGTACCTCTCGTGTGGCAGCGGGGGCGTGGTCAATCCCCAGGCGGGAAAGGGAGCGCAGGCCTGATGACATCATCCAATCAGTGTTGGTCTGTTCCAAGTGAAGAGGGAAGCGATAAAAGGCTGAGCATGAAAGAGAGACAGTGTCTACTCATTCCCAAAACATCAATGTGTGTGTGTGTGTGTGTGTGTGTGTGTGTGTGTGTGTGTGTGAGATTAAATTATACTGAAAAGCAGTAAACCTGATTCATAGGACCAAGGATAATAAAAGACTCTCGACCTCGCCGTGTCCAATATTCATCACATTCCTTCACCACATCGCTTTGTTTGTTTGTCTGTTTGTTTGTTTGTTTGTTTGTTTGTTTGTGATCTCCGCTCGCTTTGTCTGAGGTTCACGTCACTGAAGTGCGGCACGGTCAGCATCAGCTGTAGAAGATATGTGGAGTCATGCGTGTCACATTCTCTACGTCCGGGGGAAAAACCAGTTGTACGTTTTAATTAGCTCACATCTTGGCACGAGCCGGCGCACTGAACTCACAGGGAAAAGGGCTTTTTGGTGATTAGATTTTGTGTCTCCAGCACTGAAGTGAAACCATACGAGACCAGCTTCGTGTTTGCAAGTGTTCCTTTCACTTGGGTGCTGGAACCACCGAAATACTAAACAATGAACTGCCAATGCAGAAACGTAGCACAATTTGGCAGAACAGTGTAAAAAAACTAAAGTTATGTGTTGTGATCCCAAACCAGTGATTATAAGCTCCGCCCTCGGCTGTGTAGAACATTCCTCTGGGCCACAGCGTGTGAACTCATCCATCATCGTTAGGAGACAGGAAAACAAACGAGCATGAGCACAACGTGGCCACGTTAACCAGCCCGCTAAGTAATTACACTGTCACAAGGAAAGGGGTGTGTGCTGGTGGCAGAGAGGGGCGGGGCGGGGCGGGGCGGGGCGGGGCGGGGAGGGGCGGGTTTAGGCAGGCACTCCCCCCCGAGCTGATCCCTGATGCGCCGATACGTCTTTACTGGACCCAGGAACACATCCGATTATTAAAACACACGAGACATTTAACTTTTCAAATATACACTGTTCCTAAACATTTTTAGTGAGTGTGTGTGCATGTGTGTGTAAGTGACTGATAGACGTCAGCGTCTACACTCTAACCGTTGTGCAGAATGAGCTTTTGTATGAAGAAGATTGCAGCACTATTACCCCCAGCTGCATGGCGGCTTTACAGTAATGACCCGCCGGTGTGTGTGTGTGAAGTTCGAGCGTCTCTCGGCTGTGCAGCGCTCGCGACACTCCAGCGTCTGACACCAAACAGTTTCAGCGTTAAAACAGTTGTTTTTAACAAAGAAACAATAAAATACTGCTAAAGGTTAAAAACTAGTTACATCTAAGTTTATTTAGTTGTTCATAAATTTATACAAAATGTTTTTTCACGTCCCGTCTATCATGATTGTGTTGGTTAAATATTACCGATATTTTCAAAGCTGAAGTTCACTCAGTCACTCATCGCCACTTTATCCTGTACTCAGGGTCATGGAGGGCCTGGAGCACGTGACAGGAGAGTTAGGGCACAAGGGGAGGTACAGCCTGGACGGGGTGCCAATACACCCCACACACACACACACACACACACACTCATGCACTACACTAACGCTAATGAGTATGTCTTTGATCTGTGGCAAGGAAAACGTGCGAACCCCAACACACACAGACCTGAGGTGGGACTCAAACCCTCCACCTCAAGGTGCGAGGCCACATTGCTCAGCACAAAGCCACCGACCCACCCGGTCGAGGCTGAAAGTGTCCTTAACAAAATGCTGCCAGTCCAGAAATTTTTGGAACAAAGCTAGTTTTTTTTTAAAATAAATAAATAAATAAAATGTGACTGTGTGTGCAGCTGTTGTCGTGTTCCATCTGTTGCTATGTTACATATTTACACACACACACACACACACACAGACACACACACACACACACACATCAGCGCATCAGGGTTTTTTCCTAATTGGTGATAAAGTTTTGAAATAAACGATTCCATGCTCTAGTGGAGGACAGATACTGGAAACACACGTCTCACAGAAGTGTTATCGGCTTCTACAGACGCGACTGACATGAAAATGTCTCTTCTGTTTATGGAGTCTAGAAGGAACACAGTGACTGGTGTGAGGATTTCCACCCTCCCCGTGTCTGTGGTTCTGGCCATAACTCCGCCTCCTGCTGCTACGTCTGCTCAGCACCGCGTCGCTCACCGGCTTGTTATAGCTTAAAAGATCGAAAAATAGGCCATGAGTTCTGTTCTGGAGCGGTTATATCGAAATGAGTCTGGACTTGTGAGCTCTGGAGCATCTGCTTCTGTAGAAGAGGACGTGTGTGTGTGCGTGTGTGCGTGTGTGCGTGTGTGTGTGTCGTGGCTACAGGTCTTCTGCAGCACGGTGCATGTCGTGTGGTCAGTTAATGTGCAGGTGTTGGAATGCAAAGACACGCGGTTTTCACCTGATTCCTGGCACAGAAGAAAGGCAGTGGTGCTCGTCAGCAGGGGCTCACATGAAAGAACTTCAAGTGTCGCTGAAGTAGGTGAGCGTCAGCATCCTGAATGATCTGCCACTGCAGGAGAGACAGAAAGCCAGACAGCTCATCAGACCAGAGCTGCACTAAAGTCTAAAAATAAACAGAGCTTGTATGAAAAGCAGGTTATACGTCCTCCTGGTGTGTTGCAAACCATCGGTCTTCATTCAGGAGCGACGCACCAGAGATTCAGTCTGATATCTCTGCCCACATCAGGAACAGCAGGAACGCCGAATTAGCTTCTGCTCCTCACATGCAGCATGACACACGACCGCGTCCTTTCATCAGGATGACTGTGTGTTTTTAGGAGGAGTTTACGCACCTCGCGTGGGGTCTCACATGCAAACTCCACTATTCACTCTGCACATTTCATCTGAAATGTCAATAATATTACGCACGTCCTTGTTCGCTTGTGTTTGATGGCTGCTCACAAACCAACGAGGTTCACACTGCCACCTGCTGTATGGTGGAGAGTAAATACGCAACCGCAGCCGAATACAATCAGTCAATCCTGGACATGGTATGAATCAATCGTGTTGAACTCTGTGTGTCTAAAGACCACACAGTAGAGTTCAGGCCACACACACACACACGCACACACACACACACACACACACACACACATTTCTACAAGCTCTTACCTCGGCCCATAAACAAAACTGTTCAAAATGCATTCTGTGTGAAAGTTGATCATGAGACCTGATTAAATGAAGTCAAAGTGACTTCCTGCTGCCTGGATTCATGCACGTCACACGTCGCACTTCGCACGTCGGACTTCGCACTTCGCACTTCACACTTCACACTTCACACGTCACACGTCACACTTCACACGTCGCACTTCACACGTCACACTTCGCACTTCACACTTCTCACATCACATGTCACACGTCACACTTCACACGTCACACGTCACACTTCGCACTTCACACTTCTCACATCACATGTCACACGTCACACTTCACACTTCGCACGTCACACTTCGCACGTCACACTTCGCACTTCACACGTCGCACTTCACACGTCACACTTCACACGTCACACGTCGCACGTCACACTTCGCACTTCACACGTTGCACTTCACACTTCACACGTCACACGTCACACGTCACACGTCGCACTTCACACGTCGCACTTCGCACGTCGCACTTCACACGTCGCACTTCACACGTCACACTTCGCACGTCACACTTCGCACTTCACACTTCTCACATCACATGTCACACGTCACACTTCACACTTCGCACGTCACACTTCGCACGTCACACTTCGCACGTCACACTTCGCACGTCACACTTCGCACTTCACACGTTGCACTTCACACGTCACACGTCACACGTCACACGTCGCACTTCACACGTCGCACTTCGCACGTCGCACTTCGCACTTCGCACTTCGCTCTTCGCACGTCACACATCACCCTGGATCAAGAGGAAGCGGTTTATGATACGTGCTCCACCGAAGGTTAGCGCGACTCCATCACGTCATGAATGTTCATCTCAGATGGGACAAAAAGTGAAGTGATGCTACTGAATATTAATACGATGAGGATTAAATGATTACACACGTGATCATGTCTCATAAGTGTGTGTGTTCTAATCCTGCGCTCGCTCTGGGATGTTTTTGTGTCGGTTCCCATTCCACTGTTTTGATTCCTCCCTCGACTGATGCAGTTTCAACCTCACACACTTCAGGCTTAGCGAAACTCTCAGCACTTTCCCTGCAGAATCACTCAAGGGCACTTTGTCATTGTTTGTTCTGTACTTATTGCCTTTTTATCTCTGTATCCTTGTGAATAACGAACTCTTCAGCAAGGAACAGGAAGCTGCCAATGGCTGTTTGCTCTCCGTGTTATAGAAGTCTTATCTCCAGTCAACAGAATATCCAGATGCCGATCGCTCACAGACCAAACACGCACCCTTTACACCCCACCATGACGTCTGCGTCGCCTCCGTCGCGCTTTTTCATCCACTTTCATCCACTTAACAGCGTGTATCACTGCACAGAAAATGAGTGTGTTAGCCGGAACAGAAAAACTCACATTCAACAGCTGAAAAGATTCGGTTTAATCGCTGGCAGAATAACTCCTACAGTTGAACACACACACACACACACACACACACACACACACACACAAGCATTATGCAGCTAATTTGAGAAATTCTCTCATGCTAGCTGGCTAATCATGATTGTAAATGGTCCTCCAGAGGTGCGCGGCGGTACGCGGCCGCTAGCGTTTGGGCTTCGTCTCAGTGATACAACGTAAGTGTGTGTGTTTAGAAATGTAAACAAGGGCTATTTTATCTGAGTAAAAGAATTTCAACACATGTAGCATTGCTCTATTAGAACAGCAGCGCTTGCATGGTAACTTTTAAAGCAAAAAAGCTTCTAGATCACCTTATAAAGTAGCAGCTTCTGAGTGACTGACAGATGAAGCTGTGAACATCTGGGACGCATCACTGTGAAATATTCATTAAGCTGTTTAACAAACTTCAACCTTTCTCTCCCGTTCCTGCGTTCAGGGAGCTTTATTTAGGCCGTGTTTTTATTTTTTATTTTATTTTCTATTTTTTTTTTTTAAAATAATTCTGTGCACATGACCTGCATAAAAACCCAAAACAGCCTGTTAAGTGCTATTAGGAGCGTCCCTTATTAGCAGGTGGCCAATCAGAAGCCGAGACAAAAAGTCCGACTGGTCTCGTCCCAAACCGCCGTCGCTGTCTGTGGGGTCTGTGTTCTCAGAGATTTGTGTGTGTGTGTGTGTGTGTGTGTACACGCATGTAAAAAGTCCAGTAAGCACTATTGCACAAAATATCCTAATAAACAAAGTTGATGTAGCAGCACACAGACAACGACATCATCGGCACAAGGTGACGTCACAACAAGCCGAAGTCTCCGTTTCCCTGCTGTTTTTCACTGCATGTGAACGAAAGGGCAGAACCACTGAGAAAAATCTCCGTTGATAAAAATACCTACATGTGGACATGGACTGAGATTTCTATTTATTTTTTTTGTTGTTGTTTCAATGTTCGTTAATTTGATGTTTTGTTTTTTTTTTCAACAAATTTTTTTTTTCTTTTCTTGTTTTTTGTCTATTTTATTTTTCCTCTACAATAACAGAGGAACTACATAAGCAACCCTGCTTCTTCTTCTTCTTATTATTATTATTATTATTATTATTCATGCAGAGCAAGACAGTGGGAAATAAGTTCAATGTGTGATATTAAGGTGATAAATCTGACACACAAATACACACTGTCAGTGAATGAGCTCATGATTCTGTAATCAACATCAGAGTATTAAACTGATAAATATCCTGTTCGCACTCCAGGCATCACAGCCTCAGTCATCCGTCTTCATTAACGTGTGGAGGAGAAGCAGCTGGACTCTCTCACACAAGAAATATGATATGGTAAAGTGTGCTGGATGAGTACACACACACACACACACACACACACACACACCACCGGCTGACTGACAGAAGACCACAGTGTCAGGAGGTGACAGTTTATTTCTAACTGTCCATTTTTTCCTCCTGTACTTTCCTTCTCTTGCCATCTCGATGCTCCTGAGCTCCCAGTGATCCAGACCTCCTCTGTCCTCGGTACCTGTGTGACTCGTCCCCGTGCCATCCTGGTGCTGGACTGGTCTCCATGTTAACTTAACTTCCCGCTGCCTAAAACACAATACGCCTGCAAAATAATCCCTGCTCCCCGTTCTCACCCAGATGAGGATGCGTTCCCTGTTGAGATCCAGAAGATACGAGCACATCACCCCTATCTTATATACACTGCATTGGCTGACCGTGAAATTTCAAACAGATTTTAAGATACTACTTTTGACATTTAAAGCACTAAATGGTCTCGCGCCGCAGTATCTGAGTGAACTGTTAGTGTCTTACGATCCGCCACGCCTACTTCCATCAAAGGATGCAGGCTGCCTGTCAGTACCACGTATTATTAAAACTACAGCAGGGGGCGGAGCTTTTTCTTACAAAGCCCCAAAGTTATGGAATAGTCTTCCTGTTAATGTTCGGGACTCAGACACAGTCTCAGTGTTTAAGTCTAGGCTAAAAACCTATTTATTTAGCGCAGCATGTTTGTAAATAGATGAGCCTTAGGTAAAGGAGCAGATCTGGGGGACTCATGGACGTAGAGTATTCTGGTGAACTGCTATGTTTAGATGCTGTCCTCCCCACTCTCATTGTTCACTCAGGTTTGTTGACGGTGAGGTGATTGGTTGCTTTACATCTCAGTTCCCCCTCATGTCTGTGTTTCCTTCTGGCTCCTCCCTTTTAGTGATGATGTCATAGTTAGTCCTGTCGGAGTCCCTGCTTGCACTTTACACTAAAGAGGTTCGACTTCACCATGAAGACGCTTCTGTTTCTCTGAGGACTCGTGACTGCAGTCACTCGATAGTTCAGGGCTGGAGTTTCCTACAGTCTACCTGAGTCTCCAATAACCAACTGGACTCCATATGAACTCAAACACGTCTCCTGTTCTACTGAACTTGCAGCCTCCTAACACACAGTATGAGTGCAGATCAATCCCTGCTCTCCGTTATCACCCAGATGAGGATGGGTTCCCTGGTGAGTCCGGTTCCTCTCAAGGTTTCTTCCTGTCACCATCTCAGGGAGTTTTTCCCTCAGCACCGTCGCCCTCGACTCGTTCATCAGGGACGAGATCTGATCATTCTGACTCACACACACTCACATCTCACACACACTTGTATAATTCTTTTGATTGTGTAAAGCTGCTTTGCGACAGCGTCAATTGTTAAAGCGCTATACAAATAAAACTGAATTGAATTGAACTGAATCTGGTCATTCTGATTTATACACATTTCATACACACTTCCATACTTTTCTTTTAATTTTGTGAAGCTGCTTTGAGACAATGACCAAAGTGCTATATAAATAAATAAATAAATAAATAAATAAATAAATAAATAAATAGAATTGAATTGAATTATCCGCACCAGTTACAATAGAATGACTTGACACAGCTGGCAGTGATCCAGAGAGAAGTCAACATGCAAGCAATTATTCACTCACTCACTCATTCTCCATATCGCTTATCCTATACAGAGTCACCAGGGGTCTGAAGCCCGGGAGACTTCATGTACAAGGCGGGGGACACCCTGGATGAGGTGCTAATCAGGCAATTCTGGAACACCGATGAGACAAATTTGCATGTCTTTCCTACCAGAGTAAAGCCAGAGTACCTGAAGGAAACCCACCACCCATGTCTGCACAGACACAGACCAGAGGCAAGGACACAGTGCTAACCCCTACGCCACTGTCACCTATCATTTAAACATTGTGGTCTTAATCAAATGCCACGAGTGCAGGCAATAAATGTATCCATGTTGTTTAAATATTGACCTACTCAAGACCAGTTCACAACAAAAACACAAGTGCACATTGTTTCCACCCAAAAAACCCTTTTCAACACTTATAGAAGAGTATTTTACTCTACGTCGCACATTTCATGTGTTGTCTGACATCCTTGATACCAAAAGTCATAGCAAACTTTTTAGTTTCAAGCTAATTATGACCCCTTCCACAATATCAGCAGGCCCTCTCACAAGACCTCTTCTCCTTCATTACAACAATCATCAACCATTCCATTTTTGTTTGAGTTTACTGCAGCATCAGCAGCGTCCTCTACTAGTCACCTGGTCATGTTCCTGCTGCTTTTAAGAAGGCAAGGGCGTTCCCATTTTCAAGAAACCCTGTCTGGATCTGGCACGTAACATCTAGTATCACTTTTCTGTCTAAAATTCTTGATTCTATTAATCTTGAACCCCCTGCCGCCCTTTGTGGTGTTTAGTGTCACTGATATGGACACCTAGAACCTTCTCCACTTGGTGAACTCCCAGGTGAACAGTGGTCGATAAGATCTTTTGTTCTTCCTCATGTCCACTATCATGTCCTTAGTCTTGTCTGTGTTGAGGGAGAGGTTGTTATCCACACACCATCCTATAGGCTGCTTTGTCCCCGTCAGTGATGCGTCCTATCACAGCTTTGTCGTCTGAAAACTTCAGGATGATGCCGTCCTTGTGAGCGGCTACACAGTCATGGATGAACAGGGCATAAAGGATAGGGCTGAGGACGCATCCCTGTGGAGTGCCTGTGTTTGTGATGATACTGGCTGAGGTACCTAATCCTGACAGACGGCCTGCCAGTCTAGAAGCCAGTTACAGTGTGTAGACATTGTAGAATTGTAGACAGTTTGTGGGTGTCTATGGAGTTTATTGGGGATAAATAAATGTTAAAAGCAGTCTATTCTACAAAAAGCATCCTGATGTAAGAGTCTTTATTTTCCAGGTGAGAGAGGGAATGATGGATGGCAGCACCTATTGCATCTGAGGTCGACCTGTTGGGCTGGTAGGCATATTGTAGGGGGTCCACAGTGTCTGGTATGCTGTTCTGAATGTGGGCCAGCAGCACTCTCTCAGTCATGATGATTGGAGTTAGCACTACTGGTCTATAGTTATTCAGACAGGTGGGCGGTGGGTGTTTTTTTTTGAAGCAGGTGGAAACAGTGCACTGACTTATGGAAAGGTTAAAAAAATCAGTCAGCTCTTTGGCACAAGCTTTTAGGGCCCACCGAGGGATGTTGTCTGGCCCTGCTGCCTTGCGTGGGTTAATCTTCCTAAAGATTAGTACTTAGTTAATAGGTACTTAGTTAGTTATCTAGTAACCCAGTGTAAGGATCTACAGGGGTTGGACAATGAAACTTAAACACTGGCCAATTTATTGTAGGAGATTTCATGGCTATTGGCAGCCTTGTGGCCAATCTTCAGTGACTGCACATTCCACCAGTAAGAGCAGAGTGTGAAGGTTGAATTAGCAGAGTAACAGCACAGTTTTGCTTAAAATATTGCAATGACAGCAAGTCTTTGTGATGTACCACAGTATCCAGGGTAATGTCACCAAGAAGGACGAACCACATCCAACAGGAGTAACTGTGGATGCTAACTACAGTTAACCCGGTGCTAACCCGGATTGTATCCAAAAAACATAAAAGCACAGCTGCCCAACTCATGGTAGAATTAAATGAGCACCTCAACTCTCCTGTTTCCACCTAAACTGTTCACCTGGAGCTCCACAGGGCCGATGTATACGGCTGCTATAGCAAAACCTTTGGTCACTCTTGGCAATGCCAAACATCAGTTTCAATGGTGCCAGCAGTGAAAATCTTGAGTTGTGGACACGTTGTGAACATGTATTGTTCTCTGATGAGTTCATTGTCTTTCCCACATTCAGGAGAGTTGTGGTGTGGAGACGCCCCAGAGAAGCGACTGTACCACCCAGACTGTTTCATGCCCAGAGTGAAGCATGGGGGTGGGTCAGTAAGGGTTTGCTCTGCAATATCATGGCGTTCCCTAGGCCCAGTACTTGTGCTAGATGGGCGCGTCACTGCCAAGGACTACCAAACCATTTTAGAGGACCGTGTGCATCCGATGGTTCAAACATTGTATCCTGAAGGCGGTGCTGTGTATCAGACAGATTGGTTTGATGAACATGAAAGTGAAGTTGAACACCTCCCTTGGCCTGCACAGTCACCAGAACTAAATATTATTGAGCCACTATAAGGGGGTTTTTTGGAGGAGACAAATTCCCAACACGAATTGATGCTGCATTGGCCGCAAAAGGAGACGCTACACCATACTAATGAATTATTGTGGCCTAAAACTAGGTGTTTTAGTTTCATTATGCAACCCCTATGTCTAAGAACAGAAACTTCAAAGCACTTTTGTAAGTCGCTCTGGTTAAGAACATCTACCAAATGCCAAATGTAAATGTAAACGAACTCCCAAATGTTGCATATCAGAAATAGTCATCTTCAGTGCAAAAATCCAAAGGTCCTTTTCAGAGTCCCAAAACATGGAGTCTTAGAGCTACATATACAAGATATATAAAGGAGGCAGAAAAAAAACATTATTTATTCTAGTCTCTGTTACTCTGGGACAGTGAAACCCACAATCGTTCTGACTGTTTAATAAAAGCTTCAAAGTCGTAGCTGTTACATGAGATAAGCCACATGCATGAGGAACAAAGTAGAAGGAACGTGTAATCCTTTGAAGTCAGGTCTGCCATTCTGGGCGAAATGATGAAAAATGGGGGTATGGGAGTTAAATGGCAAAATATTAGGTCAAAAATATTTGGGTTATATCATTGTGGATTTTGTGCAATTTTGTAAAATGCTAAAACTCCACCTCCTGCAGTTTTGTCCCAACAGATAAATCAGCCTGCGGTTGTGTTTGTGGTCATTTAAATATGCAAATTAATGTCAATAATACATTGAGTGAATTTTAATATTAAATATAACAAATTCATGCTTTGAGATTTTGTAGTACGTCAGGAGCAGGAAATTAAATCAACAAGAAAAGTGTTGATTTTTGTTTTACTGCAGCATCAGCGTCCTCAGTCTCAGCTTCACTGCAGGAGAGACAGAGCCATGTTATAGTTCAGGTAGACACAGTCGTCCTCCACACACACACACACACACACACACACACACACAGAGTGCACACGTTACTTGTGCGGATTTGGTACATTGAAGTGTTTATCTGCTTTTTATTATTATTATTATTAGTGTTTTTTTTTTTTTAAACTTCCCCACTTTCCTGTCTTCTTCTTGGTTCTGATCTCTCTCTCATTCTCTCTCGATCTCTATCTTGAGCTAACTTTCCTGGTTTATCTTCAGACAGACATCTATGCAGCTTCTCCTCTTTGTTCTGGGGGATTTCAGCAGGACATGTTAAGATGGTTTATGCTCTTTAAAGTAACAGATGTGCGCCATGTGTTTGGATTAGACAGACCAAGCGACTCCTTCGTTCAACTTTCAACTTTAAAACTTTTTAAAACAATTATTTTTGCATCATGGCTCCAGTAAATGCAGCAAAACCAGTGCAAGCGATAGCAGGAGAAAAAGAAAAAGACTCAGCACTACAAATGAATTTCCCCACCGTGGTAACACTACAGGATCACACAGCAATGTGAAGTTTATAACATGGTGTTTATACAACATTCAAATCATGTAATATCCTGTTTCACAGATCAGATCTCCGACTTTATGCAACACACACCTGCAGTTCATCAATGCTGGGGCAACTGCTGGGCAGTAACAGATAGTGTAAACCACTTTTTTTCATTGATTTTCAATATTATACAAAAGTCCATTGAACACAGTTAAATTGAAGAACTGTTTCAGTTTAAGAAGGTTTGTAGCCACCTTGTGTGTCAGGAAATAACAATTTGTGAAAATGTCAGAAGAAGAAATCGAGAAAGGCACCTATCTCATTATGTTAAACTTTTCATCTGGTAACTGGCTTTTGTTCAGTGTTGGTTCAATACTAAGTTGTTAACAGAGAAAGCAGTTTTGTTCCACCTTACACAATACAGCACATCATGCCAGAACAAGTTCACCAGCGTTATACACTTGCTCAGAGGGATCATGCATTCAGGTGTTCAGGCACAATACCTGGCATCAAAATCCAAAATTTTAATTGTTCATGCTGACATATTTGCAACACCGTACATTTCGACATTTAGCAGACACCCTAATCCAGAGCAACTTCCTTTTTTGCATTTCACCAAACATCTGAGCAGTAGAGCATTAAGGGCTT
Organism: Clarias magur; assembly: GCA_013621035.1. Classification (NCBI taxonomy): domain Eukaryota; kingdom Metazoa; phylum Chordata; class Actinopteri; order Siluriformes; family Clariidae; genus Clarias; species Clarias magur. The sequence continues at coordinate 63,729 of QNUK01001327.1, forward strand.
TGCTCAAGGGCCCAACAGGGACAACATGGCGGTCGTAGGATTTCAATTTATTTGACAAATAAAATAACTTAATGATAGCGAAGGACAACAAGCTATCGCTTACACTAATGTCAACCACTTATATTAGTCAGTGATTAATATTTGATTAACAGTAGTGTAAGTGATAGACACATAAGAACAGATTATGAAGCTGTTAATAACTGACACATTTATTAACATCATACTCTGGTCATGTGGTAAGCTGAGATCAGCTGTTTATACCTCACACTGTGGTTAACAGGACTCAGCGCTTAATATCTCTGCGTGGCTCCTGCAGCTATACTGGTGAGTGTCTACTCACACATACTACACAGCGCCCTCCAGGGGCGGGGTGGGGCGGGGGGGGCTGGGGATGGGGGGCGGGGCAAGTACCCTAAACAGAGAAAGGTGTCTGTGTGCACCATTCAGCTTCCTAATGAGAAGATAAACATACAGCACAGTTTCCCTCCTTCAGAAAAGGGGGTCTATATAAGAAAGAGACACTCTGTGAAGTCTACACTCTGTAATTAACTCCAGTCCATCAACCCTGATATTAACTGTTTGCAGTGATATGCCTTTGTGCACTTTTCATTATGTTTTTACACAAAAACAAACACAAATCATCTGATCATAGCAGGTCTCAGTGTTAGGCAAATACAACCTCTGACGAACAACATATAACCTTTTTTCACTGCCAGCATTTATCTAACAAAAATGAAGCTAAAAAGAAAGAAAACATGCAGGCAATATTAAGCACTCTTTATTCCACAGGATGTGAGAGGGTAAGTTGCAGCCAGATGCTGCTAATCATCAGCCCTTGGATAACTGAGCATCAGCAGATGTGCAGATCTCTATAAAAGCAGCTGTTTGTGTTAACACAATGGCAAGAGGGAAAGCAACAAGCAATGGTCTTAGAGAAGCCATTATTTCTGCACATCAATCTGGAATGATTATAAAACCATTTCCAAACAATTTGGAGTTAGGGTTAGGGTTAGGGTTAGGGTTAGGATAGGGATGCTTAGAGAAATACAAAAACACCCAAGAGGTACATCTCAGACACTACAGGCATCAGTGAGCATGTTAAATGTTATTTAAAAAGTCTATAAAAGCACAATTAGAAGAAGACTGAAAAAGTATGGTCTATTTGGAAACACTGCCAGGTGAAACCTCACTCACTGACTCACTCACTCATCGTCCTGGAGCCTGGAGGCACAAGGTGGAGTACACCCTGGACAGGGTGTCAATCCATCGCAGGACACACACACATACACACACTCATTCACACACTCTGGGCAACTTGGGAACGCCAATTAGCCTAACATACATGTCTTTGGACTGTGGGAGGAAACCAGAGAACCCGGAGGAAACCCACCAAGCACGGGCAGAACATGCACACACTCCATGTCACACAGAGACGCGAATCGAACCCGGACCCTGGCGGTACAAGGCAACAGTGCTAACCGGTACACCGCCGCGCCGCCTCAAGTGAAACCTCTTCTGTCTAAAAAGTACACAGAAGCACAAGGGAGGTTTGCAAAGCTGCTTCTCAACAAACCACAAGCATTCTGGAACAATGTTGTATGGACAGACAAGACTTCTGCATTTCAAACTGCATTTCAGCAGAACGATCTCATACACACTGACAGACCTGGCGGTGGAGGGGTGAGAATTTGGTCTTGTCTTTTCAGCCACAGGACCTGGGCATTGTGAGGTCATTTGTTTGACAGCAAAAGCTTGGGTGAAATCGGGTCATACAACAGGACAGTGATCCATAGCTCACGAGTAAATCTGCTTCAGAATGGCTGAAAAATAAAAGAAGCAAGGCTTTGGAAAGGACGAGTCAAAGCCCAGACTTCAACCCAACTGAAATGCTGCGGTGGGACCTTAAGGGTGCTTATGGCCAAAAACCTCAGCTTAAAAGGTCATAGAGTAAACCATGACCTCCTAGCAGTTTGGGCTGCTAAATGTAGCTAGTGAATTATGGGCTAATTAGTGTTGCATTCTTTTTCTTTTTGCCTTCATTTTTGTTAAATAAATAATAGATGGTGAGCAAAGTTATACTGTATGTTGTTTTATGTCTGAGTTTGTCTGTGTTTGTGTTTGAGACTTGCTATGAACAGATGATTTTTATTATGTTTTTACACACAAAAAAAACATAGAATTAACGGAGGGGGCACTTTTTTTTTACAACATGACTGTATGTGTTTCTCCATTTGCCATTTAGAAAATGATCTGAGCATGTAGTACTGTGCAAAAGTCTTGGCGTCCTCATTTCTTTATATTAAATTTCATTCAATTGTGTATGTAAATGTATATAAAGAAATGCAGACAAATGTTTGCAAAGAGCCTGAAGATACGATTTTAAATCAATTGTTTATGTAACAACCTCAGCAGCGACCTCATTTCCCCTCTCGTCTGTTCCAACCACTCAGCATTAGGCATCAGCAGTGAACTAATCACCTCCTGATCATCTCCCATCATCTGGTGAGGCACAGGGACTGGACTGAACACGAGAGACATAAGAACCCCTCAGGACTATTCCTCAAATCCACATTAAACAGAAAGAAAGTCTGGAAACAAACTATGAAGAAATTGGGGGGGTGTCATGACTTTTGCACAGTACTGTATAATCGGAATGATTTGTTGGCACACAGTTGGCTCTGTTGAGACGTGCCAGCCTCAGTGGTGGCCGTTTCTCACGGAGATGTTTAGTGCTTTACCTTGATTTGTTCTGACAGCTGGAGTGCTGGAGACGCTTTGCATCTCTGTGTGATCCTGTGTGAAGCTCGGCGCACAGCACGTGTTTAACACGCAGGAACACATTGTACAGCACAAACACTTTCACCTTCACGTCGCCTGGCGCTCGGTTGGTGTGTCGGGATGTAAGGTTACACCTGGGCGGCGATCAGTCAGCAGTTCACCGCGGCGACGTTCACTGCTGCGTGTGGCTTCAGATTTGTGAATCGAGAAACATTAAAATGACTTTTCATTAAATCCTTACACGTTAACATCTATGACCAGTTTGGAGTTTTGGAAAACCTCTTAGTTAGCAGAAGTATTTACTCTTATCAGACAGCACTGCTACACAATCTGACCGCCTGCTCGTCCTGCGTTTGATCTTATTTATCTGATGATGTCATCACTGGCAGATTCATATCTTATGATGTTAGCAGTGTGTGTGTGTGTGTGTGTGTGTGTGTGTGTGTGTGTGTGATGCTGCACTGCACAGAGAGAAGAACCTGCTATATGAACCGACAAAATGTGTTTCTTTCTGAGGCAGAACGTTCTCACTTAGGATCCTATTCATTACAGGAGCGATGACTTCAGCAGGAAACGGGAGTCCGAAAGAGGACAAATGGGTGAAAGTTATCTAAAGGATGCTGGAGACGAGGAGAATGAGACACGAGTGAGGAGGTGGAGACGATGGTGCACGGGGTCGACATTCACATCAGGAGAAGCTGTTTGAGAGGAATGAGATGGAGATGTGGAATATAAATGCAGGATTGTGACGCTGCAGCTCGGTCCTGAACCTCGCTAAGCCCCGCCCACCTGCTGCAGCGAGGTCTGGACACTCTGATCATGTGACGGAGAGATTAGCACGCTGTGTGTTCTGCGCGCTCTTTGCTATCTACTCTCACACATGCCTGCGCCATATGTGTGTGTCTGCGCGTGCACGTGTGTGTGTGTGTGTGTGTGTGTGTGTGTGTGTGTAGAAAGTGGGTGTGTTGATTGTGTGTCTTCTGTCAGCTCTTCCCGTAGGCGAATCTATGACTCATGTGTGTGTGTGTGTGTGTGTGTGTGTGTGTGTGGGAGGATGGCTAGGATGTGTGATGTGAGTGCATCGCACAGTACATTATTTCACAAAAGAAGCTGTGTGTGTGTGTGTGTGTGTGTGTGTGTGTGTGTGTGTTCAAGCTGTGTGAAGCAACACAGTGTGACAGACAATCTAAGAGGCTAGAGCTGAATAGTTTTTATTCCTTTACTAAGACAACACACACACACACACACACACACACACACACACACACGCGTGCGCAGGGGCATCAGTGATCAGTGTAATCTGCGGCTGGTCTGGTTCTGATTAGTGATTGATATCTCATGAGACTGAAGCTACTCCACCAGGCCGTCGCTCTTCGCCCTCAGCCAGCAGGAGCTCTGTAGGTTCCAGCGAGAGAACCGTGGAGTCAGAGGTGCTGATCTTCAGCCAAGTCACTACTCACCCAGAGAAACACCTGTAAGTCCACTTACTTAACCAGACAGCTGCTTCATGTCATTCTGTGTTAATGGTCCACATCTCTCAGTGTTCTGTCACCTTCAGGAGAAAGCCCTCACCCTGTCCTCTTGCTCTGTGGCTGTCTGACCTTCTTCTGTTTGAAAGCCTGATGCCTCCTGAAGCTGAGGGAAATGAGAAGATCCAGCTCTCCTGCAAACCACATGAACTGCTCGCGTATTATCTTTTGCCTTCATTGGAAACAAACAGCTCATCTTTTTTCTGAACCAGCGCATATTTATCCCTCAACCTTCTCACAGCTCAAGATGTCACGATGCACAGACGGAGCAAACCGACCCGAGTCAATACCCACCACACAAGTCCATTCTTCCACACGGTCTACACTTTTACTGAGGAGGACGTAATGACAATCAGGAGCACAAACCATGTGACCATCTTCTCCAGACTCCTCCACTGACCCTCACTCTATAAATCTCTCTTTTATCTTTTGTCTTTTACCTTCCAGTAGTAGCAGGAACCTCAGGCCACCAAATAAATGTAACTCAGACCTCACAGTCACAACAGTGTAGAGGGTGAGATCTCGCTCCACCTTTATTTCACAGCGACAGGAACCATCTAGAACCAAGATGCTGGATAGTTGGGAGGAACCACTGTATAGATCATCTTTTTCTTCTCTGTCTCTCTCTCTCTCTCTCTCTGTCTCTCCTCCTCTCTTTCTCTTCCCCCCCCTCTCTATGTGTATATATGTATATATGTATACACGCAATGCATATGACTGTACATAAATTGTAAAATAGTCCCTTATTTAATTTTGTTATAATAAAGTGAGTTTAAAACCTCTCTGTCTCTCTCTCTCTCTCTCTCTGTCCCTCTCTTTGTCCCTCTGTCTCTCTCTCTGTCTCTCTCCCCCTTTCTGTCCCCCTCTCTCTCTGTCTCTCTCTCTCTCTCTCTGTCTAAAAACCTGGCAGTCCCACAGAGCCACAAAGGACGAGGGCTTAAAAAAACTCAGAAATTTGCAATCAGCTCAATTTTAGTCTGCAGTCAACAGCAACATAATCACTGTTAAATAAAGAAAAGATCTCCCTGTGTGTGTGTGTGTGTGTGTGTGTGTGTGTGTGTGTGTGTGTGTGTGTGTGTGTGTAATAATGCACACTGGGTGTACTGGCCTATTTTTACTGGACTATATTTAAAGTTCCTCTGGGGGACACACTGGCACCACTAAGTGGACAGAGCTATATGAACCCTCAGTGTGTAAACCAGTAACACACACACACACACACACACACACACACACACACACAAGCAGAGGTAATAAGCAGCTGTAAAGCCTGCTGTGGTCAGAGAGAAGATCTTTGTTCAGATTGTGCCGCTCTGATGAAAAACACAAAGCAGTTTTTTCCGAATGTGAGAACAAGCAGAACTGCTTCTGTACCGCTGCAGTGTGAACAGCTTGGGCAACATTTCCTTTCACATCTGTATCAGGAAGACAAACAGTTCTCCCATTTCCAGACTCCAGGGTTCTCTGTGGTGTTCACTCGTACACTGCACATGTGAGATTCACACGTCTCACTCCAAGCTACACGTCCCCTGAATGCCTTAATCACCTCATAACAAATTCCTCAGTGACCTTTGACCTATCTGGTATATTAATGAACAATCCAGGACTGTGATGTGAAAAGACCCACGTTTATAGCAGCTGTTAGCGGCAGCGTCTCGTGTCCCCGTGTGGTCCATCAGGGAAACACAAACCCCTCAGACACACAGGATATAGAAATGTGAGTCAAGACCTGATATTTCACATATCGACATATCTGATATTCGACAGTCGGTGCATGGGCGATGTCACTATGCTTCTCTTTTATGAAATAGATTCCGGGTGCTGAAGGAGATATAGATCACATGCTCTGTAAACGCCTGATGTAGATGAAAGACGGGGGAGGGGCGGGTGGCGGGTGGTACCAGGTTGGAGCTCAGTCCTGCAGCGCTGCTGATGTTCACTGCTGCTCTGCTCATCCAGTAGCCCTGGACTGACAACAGTACGTAATGTCACGTCCTCATGAAAGCAAAAGATTTGGTCAAATTTCGCTTTGCTCTACGACGTTATAGTCAGTTTGTGTTACGCACACTGTGTGTTTCAGTGCTCAGGAGTTCCACAGGACTTTACCTTGGGCTCAGATGGCTTCTGTAATCCTCCTCTGGGCTGAAGATGATCTCAGAGCGAGCTGTCCTGATAGCAAGGAAGATGAGTTCCTTGTCTAGGAACAAGGCGTCTTCTCAGTTGGTAAGAGCAGTTTAAACAAAACAAAAAGAGCACACATGCTAGAGAACTGGATTTACACACTAAATCACACTTGACTTTTGATGGGATGAGTTTTGATGGGTTATAGAGCTCGAGCCCACCTGCTGCTCCATGCATGATGTTCTGCAATCAGCCTCTTCACCAGGTGTCAGACACCAGTGGACAACATCTGGCCTGGAGCCATGTGTCAGTTAGACTTTGTGAATATGGAAAAAAAAAATACTGGAACACTCAACATACTCAGCATTTACACACACACACACACACACACACACACACACACATCTTCCACCGCTTAAACACAACTAACAAGGAATATCTTTTTAAATATCCAAAGGGAAGTTATCATAAACATAAAAGCTGTTAGCGCCGACGTGGCGACAGCCTGAACACGGCGTAAATATGTACGTTTGATGTAAGTCACGCTCCCGTCTAAAAATGTTTCAGCAGCATGATGAGTGGAGTGAGATGCCGCAGCCGCGCTCGCCGTACCTACAGCACTCGTTTCCCAGCACTTTTCGCTGTGACTCCAGAGATTGGGATTCTCCCAGCGTGCTCAGGTGATTTGATTGAAATGAAAAGAGGCTCAGATTTTTCTGGCCCAGATCCAGCTCCGAGCGATGCCCTTCGTAAACCTGCTAACCTTCACACAGTGCAGAGAGATGGGTGTTTCACACTCCTCCTTATTACAGCTTTATTAATCAGGAGGGAAATCAGGGCCTGGAGCATGTCTCAGTTTAAAAACCTCCTTTAAAACATCGTAAAAGACTTTAACTGTCCCGTCACTGATCAGCAGTTCTGGGGTGAAATCACTCAGGGACAGCAGGAGGATGTACGCACACACAGACACACTCTCACACAACACACACAACACACACTCTCACACAACACACAACAAACTGCACTGCACTTATTATACTGGCAAATGTTTTAGAAGGAATCCCGGCCGATGCCTTATGACTCCAGAAAGTCCAATCTAATGTGATCCTTAAATGAAAGTTAAGGAGGTCATTTCATTTCAGATGTCATTTCAGCTGAAGTTTACAGTCAGCTCTCTCTTTATAGGGAACAACACAACCTCTGAGATCCTAACCAGCCTGGCTTCAAAGCAGAACATTCCACAGTGACAGCGTCCGTCACCACAAGGCTCTCTTGTTCATCCTCAGGAGTCTCGGTGTCTGTGGTAAACCGCAGCAAAGGTTTGTTGTTTGGGGATCCACATGGACAGACTCTCCACTGGTGTCCCACAAGGTGCAGTACTCTCTCCTCTTTTCTTCTCCCTCTATACTTGATCTCATATTCTTCCTTGCCTCAGACACTCATGCTTCTGCCAGGCCTCCAATAGTCTTGCACATGTCGCATCATAGATGGCGGCTCATTAGCTGGGAAGAAAAAAAAAACAGAGCTGCTGTTCATTTCAGATGATTGATGTCTACATTAGAATATTAATGATCTCCCTGGACAGCTCTATGTTCTCCTCTTCGGTTACTGCATTCAACCTCGGATCAACCCTGGACAATCAGCTGTCCTTTCCTTCTCACACCGCTAACCTGACACACTTCTGTCAGTTTTCTCTCCACACAGGCCACTTAGGTGCTGGTTCAGTTCCACGTTATTTTGAGACTGGAGTCCTGCCCCTGACTCATCTTTCTCTGTGCACCATCTGCAGCTGATCCAGACCTCAGTATCTTCTTTTCAGCCTTCCTTAAGTTCTCCCACAGCACCCCACTACTACTCTCCCTCTACTGGCTTCCTGTAGCTGCTGCATCAGGCTTAAGACATCAATGGTTGCCTACAAAGCCAACAAAAAGACCATCACACCCTGAACTGCATCACCCTGCCTCTGATCCTCCAGCTCTGCTTGTTTGGACCCACCATCTCTCAGAGTTCGAGGAGTAGCTGCGCCTCAGCCCGTCTCTGTTCTGGAGCCGAGGTGGTGGAATTTATGTCCTCTAGATGTCCGAACAGCTGAAACCCAACACAGTTTAAACTGGATTGTAGTCTTAATCTGTAGTCATTGATGAAGATTTTTAAGCCCGTCTAAGAGTCACTCTGGATAAGGGCGTCTCCCAAATGCTATAAATGTAAATGCTTCCTGAATTCAGGTTGTGATTTTGTAGGTTATTTAGGGTATATAGGTATATATTAAGTAAAGTGTACAGCTTTTACAGATTATTTAGCTGTATATTGATTAGGACTTGTGTTGTGTTTTCCTGTCCACAGATTGTTCTGAGACTGAGCAGGCCGAGTGCTGCTGGCTGGTGCTTACTTACCACTGGTTTATCACCACATTGTGTTCAGTCATTCTGTAGGAGTTCTGATTCGTTTGTCTATTTGGTGCAGGAACGTCATGTGTCACCAGGAATATGTACGTTGTCTGCGTGTGTTTTGATCCCATGCATGGACTTGAGAGATGATTTTGGGATTCCACCTCGAAAAAAAGCCCTGGCTGAGCTGCCTTATCTCTCCATGTGTTACAGTGATGAACCTGTGGGAATTGCATAGAGACTCTGATTATACACGTAGAAATACGCATGCTACATTCCAAGATGCTGCTGTATCAGCAACATCCACACACATCTGTCCTGTACACGTAGATTAGATGTATTGAACTGAACTGAATTGTATTACATTAAGTGTATAAATCCTGTGCTATAATGTCACTCTGCCCCAAAAGGAATTCCCTATACACCCTGCACTCTATACGATAGATTCCTATTCGCTTTTCAGTGAGGGCTGAGCTCATGGACGATCAGGAACAGCTCCATGTCTGAGTACTCTGACCATGTGATCGGATTTTTGCATCCAGTTCAGACAGGATCATGTGTCTGATCATTTTGATCATTTCCAGGTGAAACTACTGCAGATCTAACGGAACTTTCTGGTGAATACTAATCTAGTGCCAAGATACCAAGGTACAAGGTACACAGACTCCCAGCAGCTGAGAGAAGAAAAAAAGTGAGAGGAGAGAGAATGGAGAGATGCCAAGTAGAAATCATGGTTATCTCCTAGAGAGCTACGGCTCGTTGTCAGAGGACATACGGCACACGGAGAGGCAGCAGGAGAGGAACAGAAATGCTCTCCGCTCAAAAGGTTCGAGATGTTTACACACTTACAGGGAACCCAGGCATAGGGCTGTATGTAGAATCACCCAGTGAGTGTGTATCTGTAGCATCTCTTATACAGTAACATTTCTCCCGTGACAAACGAGCACAGAGCGCTAATCCGCTACACTGACGACTCTACAGTATTAACTCACAACAGTGACGCACTCTTATGGAAATTTGTCTTTGAGTACGGTGACATGAGCAATTACACACACACACAAACACACACACACACACTGGGCTGAGGAGATGAGCGGAGAGTCAATACACTGTTTTATTTCTGTACCTTGGAGAACACGAGGTGAATATCAAGCTTTAAAGGCTTCCACTAATACAAACCACCTGAATGAATGGAACATCGCTGACCCGTTAGTCCGAGGCAGAATCATGCTGAGTCTGTCCCAGTCTGTCCCAGTCTGTCCCAGTCAGCACACACAGTGACCAGTGGCGTGAGGGGGACAGACTGAGAAGAGACGCCTCCTGACAGCAGCTCAGGACGTCTGATGTTTCAGCGCGGACTCCGGACGCCGTGCTGCGGTCTACACTCGTCACCTGACTCGGGAATATGGACCATTAATACCGATGAACACGGAGGGGACGGGATCATTCACTCCTCCACGCTCATGTCTCCATTCAGTCGTTCATTCTCACCTGCATTGATTTTTTTATCAGGTTGACGACGGATGGAAAGAAAAAAGAAACACTGTGCGTCTGCTTGCAGGAGCAGAAATGCGGAGGAGAAAAATAAAGATCCACCGTGGAAGTGAAGTTAATCCGAGTCGTTATAAAAGCATAGAAATCTGCTGCCGTCGGTCTCCATCCATATTCGTGTGCTTCCTTTTTCTTTTTCTTCTTCTTGAAAGTTTGCTTTTGCTCTCGTGTGAGTTGATGAACGTGTCGAGCACTGAAATGTACAAACTGTTCAGAACCCCATAGCTTTATTAGCTACACACTCACAGACACAGAAAGGCTGTAGTGTAATGTGTGTATGGTGTGGTGTGTGTGTATGGAGTGTGTACGGTGTGGTGTGTGTGTATGGTGTGTGTGTGTATGGTGTAGTGTGTGTGTATGGTGTGTGTGTGTATAGTGTGTGTGTGTATACGGTGTGGTGTGTGTGTGTATGGTGTGTGTGTGTGTGTGTATAGTGTGTGTGTGTATACGGTGTGGTGTGTGTGTGTATGGTGTGTGTGTGTGTGTGTATAGTGTGTGTGTGTATGGAGTGTGTACGGTGTGGTGTGTGTGTATGGTGTGTGTGTGTGTGTGTGTGTGCGTGCGTGTGTGTGTGTGTGTGTTGGTGTGTGTATAGTGTGTGTGTGTACGGTGTGGTGTGTGTATAGTGTGTGTGTGTACGGTGTGGTGTGTGTCTGTATGGTGTGTGTACGGTGTGGTGTGTGTGTGTATAGTGTGTGTGTGTACGGTGTGGTGTGTGTGTGTATGGTGTGGTGTGTGTGTGTATAGTGTGTGTGTGTACGGTGTGGTGTGTGTGTGTACGGTGTGGTGTGTGTGTGTATAGTGTGTGTGTGTACGGTGTGTGTGTGTATGGTGTAGTGTGTGTGTATGGTGTGTGTGTGTATAGTGTGTGTGTGTATACGGTGTGGTGTGTGTGTGTATGGTGTGTGTGTGTGTGTATAGTGTGTGTGTGTATGGAGTGGTGTGTGTATGGTGTGGTGTGTGTACGGTGTGGTGTGTGTGTGTATGGTGTGTGTACGGTGTGGTGTGTGTGTGTATGGTGTGTGTACGGTGTGGTGTGTGTATAGTGTGTGTGTGTACGGTGTGGTGTGTGTCTGTATGGTGTGTGTACGGTGTGGTGTGTGTGTGTATAGTGTGTGTGTGTACGGTGTGGTGTGTGTGTGTATGGTGTGTGTGTGTGTACGGTGTGGTGTGTGTATAGTGTGTGTGTGTACGGTGTGGTGTGTGTCTGTATGGTGTGTGTACGGTGTGGTGTGTGTGTGTATGGTGTGTGTACGGTGTGGTGTGTGT